>JARYGA010031176.1:0-46416 GCA_030545235.1 Helianthus tuberosus
GGGATTCGGTTCTAATGAGGAGTGGTCAGGGTATGCATTTTCCCTGCTTTACCTTTTTGCATTCCCTTGAATTGTTTACTTATTTTTTGTTTTCTTATAACTTTTGCAGTCATGTCTGCCTTAGACTTTGTCAAGAGTGATGACACATCAGATGTTGTCTTTACGGATGCCCAAGCTGCAGAGGGTGATGATTCAGTTGCTAGGGGTTCAGAACAAAGGTTTGAAGACGTTGGGTATGTTAGTGTTTCGAATGTCAAGGGTTTTACCAAGACTGCTATTCCTAAGACTTTGACCCGTCGTTCTGCTCGCCGTTTGAAGAGTGCTGCCCAATCTTCTTCTGATCCTGTGGAGCTGAGTGATGACATTGAGGTTTCTGAGGGTCAAGGTCCTGATATTGAGAAGGGGAAAAACTTGGTCATGGTTGGTAAAAAGAAGGCTTCAGGTAAGAAGGTTGTGGTAATCCTTATTCAAGGTTCATCAAGCAAGGATGTTGAAGGCTTGAGTGGAGATGAGATTTATGTTCCTGATTGGAGTGTGAAGGTTGGGGATAGTTTTAAAGATGCGAGTGTGTGTGCTGATGTGCTGGCTCATTTTGCTCCTCCTGGTGTCCGAGATGCTATATCAGAGATGGAGGGTGACAACATGCTTTCAAGGTTGATATTGAGCTCCTGCAACCTTTCCGCCATAGTAGCTGAAGGTGTCACCCGTTTTCGTAAAGGGATGCAGGAGTATGAAGAGTTCTCAAAGAAGGAAGAAAAGATAAAGTCTTCCATGGCTGCTATGAAAAAAGGAGATTGGTGGGTTTTCGAAGAAGGAGGAAGCTTGGGTTAAGCAGGTTGGTGAGTTGACTCGCAGGCACGATATTGAGATGAATGATCTGAAGAAGAGTTTTGAGGCAGATAAGCTGAAGTTGAAGGCTGATAGGGAAGCCTTAGATGCAAGGTTGGAGAACTCGCTAGTCGCTAGCGGTCGGTGAGGTGGGGACTAGCGACTACTCGGGATTACTCAGGATTACTTGGGATTAATCGGATCGGAAATTTATATGTATATTTTATTATTTTTATAAATATGTATATATATACTCACACATCCATATCAATATAATACTTAAAAAGGGAAAAGTAGTTCAAAATTCAAACTAAACTTACATATAAGTCATAACATAACAAGTCTAAGTAGTTAAATTAACTACACGTCTACACCAAAATCATCAGTTCAGTACAGATTTCACAAGAATTCAGTTGATAAATCTAGAATACAGATTTCACAACAATTAAAAAAACAATTAGACTATATCATTCATTAAATGTGTAACAAAACTACAAATAAACACAACTGATAAGTTTTAATCGGCCAACTGAAAGTTTATTCAGTATCATAAGGTTTTTTTTTTTCTTTTTTATGGTTAAGGTGCACATAATCTTGCAAATCAGACATAGTCACTTTCAATTAAACTTCCCACTTTCTTTGTAGGAAATTAGTACAAATGTACAATGCATCTTTATTCACTAATCGGCCAATCAATTAACAATTACAAACTGTAATCGGCCAACTGAAGAAGACAGCTGATTACAGCATATCATATTATTCATTAACATCAACCTATAATCGGCCAATCAATTAACAATTACATAAATTACTTGTTGGAGTATGGAAGAACCAAAGAAGAAGGATGCCGGAGAAGGAAGCAGCAGCCAGAGAAGGAAGCAGCCGCCAGAGAAGGAAGCAGGGCCAGTTTTAGGGCAGCGAATCTAGTTTTGTCACTGATAACTTTGATTTTAGGGTATAAGGCTAAAGAAAATGGGCTTACTTTTTCACGTTGGGCCAGTTTTATAAACATTTTAATTGGGCCGACTAGGCCGACTTGGGCCGACTAGCACCGATTAGCACGACTTTGACCGACTAGCGATTTTTTGACTGATTAGTGAAAATTTACTCAGTAGGAGGCCGACTAGCGACTAGTCGCCGATTAATCGCCGACTAGTCGTGATTTTTGCAACACTACTTAGACGTTCAAAAGAAGGGATTTGCTGAAGAAAAGGAAGGCTTGAAGGCTTTTGTCGTTCAAGCAACTGGTGATAATCAGTGGCTCATTGAGCAAGGCTTCCAACAGGTTGTCACTAATCTCCTTCACTCTAATGAATTTAACTCTGCTCTTGGGGAGGTCTACACCAAATTGCTGAACTATGGGAAACATTTGGGCCTGATTGCTGGTTTCAAACTTCACGAGTCTGGTCAAACCTTAGAATAATCTCCTATGTTTCGTCCTGATGCTTCCGGAATTTTTAAGAAGTCTGTTCAACAGATGGAAAGGCTGACTTTATAACAACCCTCCAAAATAATTTTGACGCCCTAATATATTTTAAAATGTCCCAATATGTCCTAAAATACACCCCATACGCGAAAACAGGGCCCGAATACCTTTATTTTTATTAAAATTAATTAAAAATGAATTTTTATGGTCTCTCGCGGGGCGCGTAAGCCATCCCCTTGAGCTACGCGGGCCGCGACAGCTCGAGACCAGGGTCGCACCCTGAGGTGCCATGTGGCATAACGCGTGTGGAGTCTATGTTCCGAATCAGCAACCCTAGTGCCTACCCTAGGAAGCCTCGCGGGCCGCGTAGCCCTTGGGTACGTTTTACGCGGGCCACGTAGAACTTAAAATCAGGCCTATATAAAGAGGGCATCGGCAGTTCATTCAACGTCGCTCAATTCTCACTTTCTCTCTCGAATTACTCTATAGTAGGCACTATACTCGGGTATATATCCCCCTAAATAACGAAGTTCTACTCCGTTGTAAGTATCATAACCCCGGTTACGTATTAGATACGCTGCCCGATTGAACTAGGGTTCCGTAATGGCTGTCGTGGTTCTGCCCGACGTAGTGATTGGAATGCCGTCTCGGGGAGAGTATTACTAATGTAAATATAAAGGGTTATTATACTAACGCGTGTGCATTTGTGTAAATTATAGATAATTACCAGGAAACCCTTAAAGGAAACCTAAGACAGCAATGTGAGTAATCTCTTTTTTATAAACTGTTTTACAAAACCTCACTTAATTAATATTATATTAAACAGTGATTGAGTATTTGTATTCTACAATTATCATCGGTATGTTGGGGTTTTGTATACAAAATTTGTTACTATCTTGCGAGGAGTACCATGACCACAAGTCGGGTTGACAATACCATGGGTGGTAATTAAGTAGATGGAAACAAATGTAATTGCGCGACCGCCCTCAATACTGTACAATGGTTTTACTAAACTTGATTAAATTGAGATTCACACACCAGTATTTCCCACTAACAAAATGTTTTTAAAACGCGTTTCAGGTAACAAAATGTGAAAGCCAAATAGAAGCCAGCTGGACAACACTGAAGGCTTGAGAAGTGGCTATAAAGTTACCTAAAATGAATAGATGTTTTATTTAAATAAAATAGGGTTTTATCCCTATGAAAAAGTGTGTACTTGAAACTTGGGATTTTCCCATGTATTTAATATTATGAAAGCGTGGTATTTTACTCTGATAAAATATTTCCTAATGTAACAACCCTCGGTAAAACCAACACCCTTATAATATTTCCGACACTCTAGTATATTATAGAATGTCTCATTATGTCTTTAATTACACCCCGTATGTGAAAACCGAGCCCTAGTTATGTTATAACATATAAAATAAAATAAAAATAAGAAAAATGGAGTTGAGGCGGGCCACGTAGACCCACCTTAACCACTTACGCGGGCGGTATAAGGGCTAGAACCTGACTTCGTTGATTCCATTAGTTCAAGCGGGCCGCGTAAGCCTTAGCTTACACTAACGCGGTCCGCGAGAAACCTATACACGTGAAGACACCAGATGCCGACACGTGTCGACATCGTGGCGGACCTATGTGATGAGCCGGACAAGCTAGTCCGTTGACTAGCTTTGACGCGGGCTGCGTAAGCCCCGCTTGTATGTTACGTGGGCCGCGTGGAGACCCAATATCAACAACTATATAAGAAGGCCATCGGGATCAACCAGAACTCGTTCATTTCTCAATTCTCAATCTAAATTTCTGTAGTAGAGGCATTATAGTCGGGTATTATACCCCTAATTAGCGAGGTTCTGCTCCGTTGTAAGTATTATAACCCAGTTTCATAATAGTTACGCTGCCCGATTGATTTAGGGTTCCGTAACAACTGTCGTGGTTCTGCCCGACGTAGTTGTTGGAATGCCGTCTCGGGGAGGGTATTATTAATATTTTCAAAGGGTTATGATACTAACCAATGTACATTTGTATAAATTATAGATTATATCCAGGAAACCCTTACGCGAAGTCTAAGATAGCAATGTGAGTTTATCCTCTTTTTGTTAACCTTTTTGGAATGTTTTACAAAACCTTAAATGCTTTACAATGTGATTAAGCGGTGATTGAGACTTTGTAGTTCTTCAATTACTGCCGGTATTATGGGGTTTTGTATACAAAATTTACTACGAGTAGTAGTAAATCTGAATGACAGTGCATTACTATTGGACGACGAGTTAGCCAATGGGTAATTTGACCATAGCCATAGATCCGGTCGAGTGGCAAATACTGAATGAGTAATTGTGTAGAAATAAACAATGTGATCGCTCTCAATACTGTTTTAATTGATAAAATGTTTCTTGATTAAACTGGGATTCACTCACCAGTATTTCCGACTGACAAATGTTTTTAAAACGCGTTACAGGTAACACAATGTGAACAACCAATTAATGAAAGCCAGCTGGAGAGCACTGAAGGCTTGGGAAAAATGTGGCTATAAAAGTTACCTAATAAACGATGTTTTAAATTCAATAAAATAGGGTTTGTCCCTATAAATGTATTGTAATAAGAAACTTGGGTTTTACCCATGTGATTATTAATAGTAAATGAGGTGGTTTTACTCTGATAAACATTTCCTAACTACGGTCCTGATGTAAATTCCGCTGCAAGATTAAATAAACCTGATACCACCGAAACTCTGTGATCGCGTCCGCCCGTTCCCGGGGATCAGGGATCGGGGGTTGCGACACCTAACTACGGTCCTGATGTAAATTCCGCTGCCAAATTGACAAACCCGGATACCACCAAAACTGGCCGCGGCCGCCCATTCCCGGGTGATTAGGGGACGGGGGTTGCGACAAAAAGGTGGTATCAGAGCTAAGCCACTGATTCAGCCACAGAAGTGTTCTGCTGACATCAAGATATTATTCAAATTGTTAGGAAATAAATTATGGAAATACATGCATATATGTATTTTATTGTTATGTGTTATTTGACTATTTGTTAGTTTACAGTATGAGTGATCAAGGACCATCCGACGCGTATCGTCAGTTGTCCAGCTCACCTAGGAGCGAAGGTACCTCTTCACAGCCTGCCCTTTCAGGGTATTCAGCTGATGATGAAGAAGGGATATTCGTATTTAAGGCTCAGTCTGAAGAGCCATTCCCTAAGAAAAATAGAGGATGGTTCAGTAAGGGAGCAAATGAGCGTTGGAAGAGAATGAAGAAGTTACAAGAGCAACGAGTGCTAGCAGCTGTTAAAAGAGAAACTGATGCCCATACCCAAGACATGCTTAATAGGAGTTTAGCAAACTTCCATATTTTAGCATCCACAGCTGCCGACCCAAATTTGGAACAACTAGTAGCCCCTCAACCATTACCCTTGTTTCCCATGCAGCCAATGGAGATAGAAAACAACCCAGAAAATCAAGTAGAAATGCATGATTTCAATCCAGAGGAGATACCTAGGGTACCAGCACCCAATCCCTTAGACCCAGACTACAACCTGTGGGTTGATGATCATAAGGATTATGTGCAACGCTACCAGTTAACAGACCTACCCATGCCAAACCTAGCAGCTTACCCAGGTCTGGACCCTCTAGATCCCTATTATGATAATGATGAATACATTAGGGAAATCTTAGAGAATCCGTATCATCAGGAAGAACCCATGCCACAGTACCCAGATCCAGTACCAGCACCTGCACCCCCAATGAGTGCAGAAAATGTGCAAGAGCTCCGAACTTTTGGAGAAGAAATTTTAGAAAGTAGTGAAAGAATGAGGCAGGTAGGAGAACGACTCGTCTGGAAGTACGACGAGCGTCATATGGATTTCTGGATGAATCCATATCCGTGAAAGTGTTGGTGGAGGTAGTAATAATAATAATAATAATATATATAATATGAGTTCATTTCAGAACTTTAAATAACTACAGAACTTTCAGAACTCCTAATAAACAATCATTTTATATATAAGTTTTTGAATTTAGGATCTTTTTATCATCTATTATATGTATTTCTTTCATTACATACATGTTAAAAGTGGTTTACATATGTGTAATTATAAAATTACATATAAAAAATGATAAAATTAGTCTTAACATGTATGTAATCGTAAAAATACACATATTAAATGATAAAATTATCCTAAACATAAAAATATACAAATAAAAAGATTGTTTATTAGGAGTTCTGCGAGTTCTGTAAATATTTATGGTTCTGAAATGATCCTGGCCCTATATATATATATAATATCGTAGTATAGACCACTTCGTGGTTAGTGATGCATAATAGTATTGTAATTTTAATTTCCAGTTCCAGTATGTATTAGATGTATACTAAGAAAGAGTAAGTCGCAATGCTCGACGCTTTTGACCAATATGTGTGTTGTGTGATTGTTTGCCTTAAATATTATTTTGTGATATTAATAATTGGCAAATGTTTAAAAATTCAGATGGCCGACCAAGTGAATCAGGAAAACCAGAATAATGATAACCAGAGTCACAATAATCTGGATAACGATAACCCGAACAACAACAACAACAATAATGGAAACCCAGTGGATAACAGTGCCATCCAAAACATAGTGGCACAAGGAATAATAGATGCGATGCCATATATTATTCAAACGGTTAAGGAAGCAGAAAATAAAAGTAAACGTGATAGTAAACGACCCCTGAACCTGAACACAGCGTGAACAATGGACCTATACTTCAAGTGCCCATTCCCAAAAGACGAAGAACCATGCCTTCTGGTTGTTCTTATAAAGAATTCTGGTCTTGTAAACCAATGGAATTCTCAGGAAATGAAGAGGCCGTTGCAGTTCTACGCTGGATAGAAAAGACTGAGACAGTCTTAAGAATAAGCAAGTGTGCGGAAGAGGATAAGATAATGCTTGCCTCTAATCTGTTTAAGAACTCAGCCTTAGAATGGTGGAACACTATCCTCCAGTCTAGGGAAAGTGATAGGGTTTACAATATGGAATGGGAGGAATTTAAAAACATGGTAGAAAGGAAATTCTGCCCTCCTAATGAAAAAGAATAGATAGCAAATAAGTTCCTAAACCTTAGGATGACTGGAGTAGATAGTAAGGGGTACACTAAGTTATTCTTTGAATATGCTAGAATAGTGCCAACCCTTGCATCACCTGAACCAGTATTAATCTACCGTTACATCGGGGGATTAATTGGAGAGATTAGACATGTAGTCAAGGCGGCTAGACCTCAAACCATAGAAGAAGTTGTAGAACTAGCAAACACCTTGACAGATGAGTTAGTGCGTACACGAGAAGAAGACCAGAGGAGGAACCTAGCTCAAAGGCTTACCCAGGAATTTCGCTACAGTAATTCTAACCATGGTAAAAATATAGGTTCTACCTCTGCACCCTACTGCAAGGTTTGTAAGAAAAAGCATTTGGGAAAATGCTCCATTCACTGCAATTTCTGCAAGTTACCAGGGCACAAGGAAGAAGATTGCAGGAGGAAACCTAATAATGGAATGTGCTTCAACTGTGGGGAAAAAGGTCACATCAGGCCAAACTGTCCGAAATTAGCTCCAGATACGAACAACAAGAATACTAAAAATGCTAGAGCATTTGTTCTAACTGCAGAAGAAGCAAAGATGATTCCGGACGTAATAGCCGGTACGTTTTTAGTTAATGATGTTTTTGCTAAAGTATTATTTGACTCTGGTGCGAACCAAAGTTTTATTAATACTTCATTTTGCAAATTACTCAATCAACCATTAACTAAACTCCCACAAGAATGCCTAGTAGAGACAGCAAATGGAGAAACCGTTAGGATTTCTGAAATCTTGCAGGGAGCAAGAATAGAGTTTTTAAATCAAAAGTTTAGTGCCAACCTTTACCCAATGAATTGGGTAGGATTTGATGTCGTGTTAGGAATGGATTGGTTGATAGCCAATCAAGCCAGTATCTTATGTGATCAAAAGTCAATTCAAGTAAATTCACCAAAGGGTGAAAAGATCACATGTCACACCCTGACTTTTGCGGAAGCGTGATTTGGTGTGACTTGCTTAATATCATTGCATTCAACCATAACAAACAACTATATGATAATACCAAGATGTTCATCCATATATAGTTTTCAAAATAATTCAACCGTCATTGTTTAACATCAAACTAAGACTTCAAATTTAGATCTCATGACAACCAAAGCTTAAAGTTCCATACTGGACTTCACAAAAGACACATACAAAATAGGTTTCGAGCCATGTATCTTATCCAAGATAACTTACATAACCCAAACCCTTCGACTTTGGATGACACCTTTTATTAGAGACGTGACTTGTAAACTCTAACGCCCGCCAGATCCATACTTAATTTCCTGAAATACATGTAGTTTGAAAACATCAACAAAAGTTAAACGAGTTCATGTGTGTGTTTGTGAATAAACCTTTGAAAACATTTGTAAGTATGTTTGTATGTACTTGAAATCCCGGTATGAAAGCAACAAGGAAACATATCAATTAATGTGTAGCTAATACATTAATATTTGTGACGTGATGCAGGAAAAGCTCAAACCTAGCAGACTTTGCACCGGGCCTCCGGCTGTAAGACATAGTCAACTCATGGTCCACACGACGGACTCATGGGTGGGGCTCGCTACACCCAAATAGATCTATAACTCAAGTCCCTCGGTCCTACAAGAGGATTGATGGCCTTAAGTGTCCTACCCACCACTCACATGATCTAGAAGTACCCTTCCTTAGCTAACCATACCAAATAATAACGTTTGTAAACAGTTGTAACATGTACTTCACCCCCGAAGTTATAAAACCGAAAACAGTTAAAGAAAAGGGGGAACATGAACTCACAGTTTTGCGTTCCTTGTATCCAATTTAACTCAAAGCTTCCTCTAGAACGCACGACTACCTACATGCGTACTACGGTCCATTAGACGAGCGGGTCGTGCCTTGACTTAGTATTGATTAGTGTCTTTGAGTTACGTTTCAAAGTGTCTTCATTATTATTATAAGTATATAATTATTTGTTAAAATAATTAATATATTAACTTAAATTATATTTATTGAATTTTGGAATAATTGTTAAAACAATATATATTAACTTAATACTTCCATCCAAAATAGTTTTGACGCCCTAATATATTTTAAAATGTCCCAATATGTCCTAAAATACACCCCATACGTGAAAACATGGCCCGAATACCTTTATTTTTTATTAAAATTAATTAAAAATGAATTTTATGGTCTCTCGCGGGGCGCGTAAGCCATCCCCTTGAGCTACGCGGGCCGCGACAGCTCGAGACCAGGGTCGCACCCACCCTGAGGTTCCACGTGGCATAACACGTGTGGAGTCTATGTTTCGAATCAGCAACCCTAGGGCCTACCCTAGGAAGCCTCGCGGGCCACGTACCCCTTGGCTAAGTTTTACGCGGGACGCGTAGAACTTAAAATCAGGCCTATATAAAGAGGGCATCGGCAGTTCATTTAAACTCGCTCAATTCTCACTTTCTTTCTCGAATTACTATATAGTAGGCACTATACTCGGGTATAATATCCCCCTAAATAACGGATTTCTGCTCCATTTTAAGTATTATAACCCCGATTACGTATTAGATACGCTGCCCGATTGATCTAGGGTTCCGTAATGGCTGTCGTGGTTCTGCCCGACGTAGTCATTGGAATGCCGTCTCGGGGAGAGTATTACTAATGTAAATATAAATGGTTATTATACTAACGCGTGTGCATTTGTGTAAATTATAGATAATTTCCAGGAAACCCTTAAAGGAAATCTAAGACAGTAGTGTGAGTAATCTCCTTTTTATAATCTGTTTTACAAAACCTCACTTAATTAATATTATATTAAACAGTGATTGAGTATTTGTATTCTACAATTATCGTCGGTATGTTGGGGTTTTGTATACAAAATTTGTTACTACCTTGCGAGGAGTAACATGACCACAAGTCGGGTTGACAGTACTGATGTGTGTAAAATGCAACATATAAATTACATCAAATGAGGCATAAAACTAACCCTTTTTAAGTACTAATGTTGGAAAAAGAGTGTTTTTGTCTTCCTTTTGTATTTTCAGGATTAAATGAGCTCAAATTCACAAAAGAAGCAAAAAGACAGCTAAATCTAACATAAATACAAGGAAAGGAACATAAGTGGACTGCCCGACCCCTCAATGGCATCTTCCCAAGCAAAATAGAGAAGGCAGAATACTGGACACGCCCCGTGCTCAGCCAGCACGGGGCCGTGCCCAAGAAGCAGCAGAAAAGACAAACCTATAGAAGCTTCTATTGCCCACCACGGGCCGTGTCCAGCGAACATGGGGGCGTGTCGAAAGTACAGCAGGCGCATTAATTGTAATTGCGAATTACAATTAATGAGGAGAGAGAGTGTCAGACAGGCACGGGGCCGTGCCCAGCGGACACGGGGCCGTGCCCAGCGGACACGGGGCCGTGCCCAGCCCTCTGTTCAGCCTATAAATAGGAGTGCTTGGTTTCATTTCAACTCATCCCTTGGCACACCACCTCTCTCACACTTCATCCACCACCCACCACCATCACAACACCATCATCCACCACCATCATCCATTGTCCATCGTAGAGTGTGTGAGTCGTCTCGGGATCCAAGATTGATCGTAAGAGTTCTTGACAATCAAGGCCATGTTTGCCTAAGTCTCTTACATCACTTGGTGAAGACAAAGTGTCTAGTATAATACTTTTTATTTCTAATCTTTTGCACTTTTTATTTGGTTTTGTATTAATGACTTTAATAACCAGTTACTTATGTTGAAGGTGATCTTTCCTTATCGTTTGTCCGTGGTGTCTTGGCATTATTTTACTGTCTATATAAAATAAAAGATTTTCACCATTCATATCTCCACGGTCTATATGGAGGTATGTTGGCTACCTGGTCGGGGGTTAAGGGAACGGTTTGGTAAAGGTCTTGCCATTGTTCAGCGTTTAGAGGTCCTGCAATGGACCTGGGTCAAATTTAGTAGGACCTCCTTCAATACTTCACGGTATTGGATGGCGGGGGTCCAAACTCTTTGATCCCCTCATAAGTTAACTACTATTAATACTATAACCCGGCTATTTAGGACTGTATCCCTGCTGACTCAGACTACTTAGCCGAGGGTAACGTCACCGCCAAAAGCGGGGCCTACCATAATACTGCATTAATAACTTAATTCATTATCTTCCAATAATCCACCCTTTTAGGATTGTATCCTTGCTGACTCAAACTACTGGGGTGAGGGTAACGTCACCTTCAAAAGAGGGGCCTACTACAATAACTAAGATAATCTCTTAATTATGTGCAAAAGTGCGGAAATAATCAAAGGTTATACTAGATACGAGTCGGAACCAAGTGATTCATCTTGTCTATCTGTTTTTATTTTTATTTTCAGCATTTTAGTTAGTTTTTATTTTTCTTAGCTTAAAACATTTTTCTAAACTTTTTATTTTGATTAGACGTTGAGGATAAACCGGTACTAAAAGCTCTTGTGTCCTTGGACGACCTCGGTATCTTACCAACGCTATACTACGCTCACGATGGGTGCACTTGCCCATATGTGTGTTTAGTGTTAGTAAAATATCATGTTTTATAAATGTAAAACTTGGCTAAAATAAGTGTTAAAGGGGCTTAAAATATACACCTAAAATATACAACACTTCACACGCATCAAGTTTTTGGCGCCGCTGCCGGGGACACAAGGATTTTAAGAAAGCTTAAAATCGACGGCCTAATCAGTTTTTCAAAACCTTTTTAAAACGCGCGCATTTTTTTTTCTGCATTTTAGTTTAGATTTACATTTACAGTAACCTGTACACGGGGCCGTGTTCACTGAACACGGGGCCGTGCTGCACATTTTCATAAAAACACCCAGTAACAGTAGCTTGAACACGGGCCGTGCTCACTGAACACGCCCCATGCTCAACGAAATCAGTAAATTTAATTAAAACGCCCAGATACAGATCCTGAACACGGGGCCGTGCTCACTGAACACGGGGCCGTGTCCAGCCTCTGTTTCCGTTTTTCTTTTTGTTTTCTGATCTCGAGACTCGGTTGTGGTCTGCTGAGTGATTCTTATGGATCAATACTCAGGAGGTTACAACTACACCTATGATGAGGATGATTATAGGGGTAATTATTGCACTAATTGTCGTAATGCACGCTCGATTCAAAATAATCACTCATATCAACCATCCAATTCATACACCTACTATGAGGAGCCCAGGTATGAGCCATCAACTTCATACACATCCTATGAAGACCAAAGGTATGAACCTCCTCCCTCATACTCATATTTTGATGAACCAAGGTATGAGCCTTCTTACTCATACTTTGAGGAACCAAGATATGAGCAACCACCTTCATATGCTTATTATGAGGAACCATGGCGTGAACAACCCACCTCATATGAGTATTATGAAGAACAAAATTACGAACCTTATCCATCATATGCTTACAATGAAGAACAATGGTGCGAACCATCGACTTCATATGGGTATTATGAGGAACAAAGGGTCGAACAACCGGATTCAAGCTTAGAAAATTCCGATTCTTTTTCTATAACCGAAGTGACCGATAGGATATTAGAACACATTAGAGTTATCGATCGATGTATAAAAGAAGCTCGCGCAAGGGAAGAGGAGTCCCGCGCAAGAGAAGAATTAAAAAAGGAAGAGATAACTGAAAGTGTAAACATGGAAGAACAAATAAGTGAAAAACCGACACATGAGTTAAACAACGAAAAAGGTGAGTCCGACAACGTTAAAATTCAAGAAGAGTCTAATTTTGAAGAAATTAATCTCTTGTCACCTTCTTTCGAAAACCATTGTTTAGTAACCACTCATGCTAAGTTTTTAAAAGAGTTAAAGACTAACACTAAAATTGACGAAACGGTAAGTGTTAAGTTAACTAATGATCAAACGTCACTAATAAAAGAAGACCCGTTTGAAATTAACATTACACCGGTTCCATGTTTCTTTCAAAATTCGTTTATTAGTAACGTCACAATCGATAAAGATCTTTGTGTTAACATAATGCCTAACTACATTTTCGAAAAATTAAGTATTAGTGATTTTTCTCCACTTCAAATACCCATTTTTCTATCCAATCGGAAAGTAATAAAATCAATCGGTATAGTTGAAGATGTCTTGGTTCAAACAAATCAAATGATAGTCCCAACCGACTTTGTCATCCTCGATGACGCTCCTCTAGTGTTGGGACGACCATTTGTAAAAACTCACGAAGCTTTGAAAAACCGGAAGTTCAACAATCTACCTCTTCAATTAGGGGCATTTAAAAGAAGTGTCGATCTCGAACGATCAATGAAATATCCATTCGGCAATAATGACCCCCTAATTGAAGATGAAGATGAACCACCCGATACAAGTGAAGAGAGTGACCACTTTGTTGAAGAAGAGGTCGCCATAGAACAAACTTTGAAGGTTCTTGATCGAAATGAGCAACCAAATAAGGAGTCTCACAAAGACCCACCACTTGAGCTCAAAGAACTTCCAAAAGGTTTGGAATATGCTTTTCTAGACAAGGATGGTAATTTACCTGTAATTATTTCGTCTAAATTAGATAACTTAGAAAAAGAAAAATTAATTAATCTTTTGAAAAAACATAAGAATGCAATAGCTTGGAAACTTGTAGACATAAAAGGAATTAGTCCTTCTATGTGCACACACAAAATTTTGATGAATGATGACTACAAATCGGTCATACAACCACAACGTCGAGTAAATCCAAATGTTCAAGAAGTGGTTAAAAACGAAGTCATCAAACTACTTGACGCCGGACTTATCTATCCTATCTCCGATAGTCCTTGGGTGAGTCCTGTCCAAGTATATAACACATCACACGCATCAGTACCGTGGGTGGTAATTAAGTAGATGGAAACAAATGTAATTGCGCGACCGCCCTCAATACTGTACAATGGTTTTACTAAACTTGATTAAATTGAGATTCACTCACCAGTATTTCCCACTGACAAAATGTTTTTAAAACGCGTTTTAGGTAACAAAATGTGAAAGCCAAATAGTAGCCAGCTGGACAGCACTGAAGGCTTGAGAAGTGGCTATAAAGTTACCTAAAATGAATAGATGTTTTATTTAAATAAAATAGGGTTTTATCCCTATGAAAAAGTGTGTACTTGAAACTTGGGATTTTCCCATTTATTTAATATTATGAAAGCGTGATATTTTACTCTGATAAAATATTTCCTAAATACGGTCCTGATGTAAATTCCGCTGCCAATTTGACAAACCCAGATACCACCAAAACTGGCCGCGGCCGCCCGTTCTCGGGTGATTAGGGGACGGGGGTTGCGACAGACTTACCCTTATGTAAGTGAAGTTTCATCTTGCTTTGGTAAACCTCTTTCCATCTTACAGGAACTGAAACCAGCTGGGCTAAATGAGAAGGTTTGTGCTGAGGTGCTTGATTACTTGTCTAAGAAACGATCTCGTTCCGGAGATAGTGAAGAGACTTTTTCAGAAGGTGTCGATGTTTCCAAGGAAGCAAGCCTTGAGGGTTCAGCGGTTGGAGGTGATGGTGGTCCAAAGACCAAAAAAGCAAAGAAGGCTAAGAAATGTAAGAGTGATGGTTCTGGGGCTTCAAAACCTTCTACTGGTGTTTAAACAATATATTCGTAGCTTTCTTAGCACTTAAAATAATTTCATGGTTTGTATGTTTTTGAACTTCTAACTTGGAAGGGAACCGTTTAGTTCCCTATGGTGGTTGAAGCCTTGAAGGCTTTGTTGAACGGTTTGTAGGTTTAGGGGCCCTTAATGTCATACCCCAACCGATGGCGGAATCATCGGGGCGCGACACTGAGCGAAACAGATTGTTCAGGAGAAATCCATAACAACTAAATTACCAGATAATTAATCTTTTATCCCATACCATAACTCATCAAGTAAAGTAGTTATTACAGACATAGATATCTCATAGACAAATAAATTGTTTTTACAACTCAGAATTTAAATTGTTTGGTTTCTAGACTCTTCCTAACTTTATTCCACATAGCAAGCATCCTAGCATCTCAAACACCTGTCACATACGTTAAAATAAAGGTCAATACACATAGTGTAAAGGTGAGCATACAAGTTTAATAGTATAATAGTAGCGAAAGCGATTTACGCATAACCAGCATGTAACATGTATAATGCGAAGCAGGTAGGTTATCGACAATGAAATATGCACAGACGTGACTGCGAGTTGTAGAGTGCACATCACATATCACCACTGTGGCACGTGAAGAAATACCCTTAGCAACCCCCGTCCACGACAGGTGCTGAGTCCAAACTATAGTACTATCGTTGCTAAGGTGTCAGGCAACAGTCAATGTGTAAACATAACATACAAGCATTCATCGAGCAACACGTATAACATGCGAGAGCGGTTAGCGTATAAAAGTGTTTGCGTTATGTGATAGATGTGATTTGATATAAGTAACGTATGTAACATCAAAAAGTGCTTAAAGCAAAAAGGGATCGTGTACACTCACATATAGTGTTTAGTAAATAAACACTCTCTTGGATTGAAGGGAGCGCTGGAAGGTTAGCCTGATTAAAGAACGATAGTATAAGCGATGAACGGTGCGTTAAACGATGCGAGTGAACAGAGTGACGAGGGGTCATCTGATCGGATGGTCATCCGGTTGGATGGCCATTCGGTCGGTTTGTCATTCGTTTGGGATGGATGTGTTTGTGTATGATGGCTTTGAAGTTTTCGTTGTAGCATTTTAAAAACAGAGAAGTATATCTACCTTTCAGGTCGTCTGTTCGAACGGTCATTCAATCGGATGGCGATCCGTCCAACGAGAAATTTCATGAAGAACAAGTTCACAGCAGGATGGTCATTCGATCGGATGGTCATCCGATCAGATGGCCATTCGCTGGAAACTGATATGTATTGAAGGTTTGTAAAATGCTA
Organism: Helianthus tuberosus; assembly: GCA_030545235.1. Lineage (NCBI taxonomy): Eukaryota > Viridiplantae > Streptophyta > Magnoliopsida > Asterales > Asteraceae > Helianthus > Helianthus tuberosus. The sequence continues at coordinate 16,226 of JARYGA010031176.1, forward strand.
AGTGTTTGAGACCATGAGTCATCCGATCGGATTGTCGTTCGATCGGATGGCAATCCGGTCGGACGGCAGTCCGCTTGGTGACTTGCTCGTTTTGAAATTTGTTAAGCTTGGAAGTTTGTGGTTTGATCGAGACGGCATGGCCACGTGTTAAACAACGGGAACACCTTCAAGTCCAAGTTATCCGATAGGATGGGAGTCACCCCGTTCCGACTAGTTAACTGTCTTGACGGTTGTTCATGTTTCACCCTTGAGTCGGTTGTCTCTTTGATAGAAATCCATTCTCGGACCGACACTTCACTAGTGAATGAGTATAAGGCCTGAACGAGCTCTGATTCTATCGGTTTTATGCGAGAAGTTGAGTTTGTTTGAAGAAAAAGTTGAAGTAACTTGATTATGTTTAGTTTTAGGAGAAATCAGTGTTTAAACATTGTAGAAATCACGTAGATCTGAGTTGTTCTTGGTGGAATGAGGTCACACTTTGAAGTTCATGAGAACCCATGATGACATCACCCTAGAATAGCCCAAATCAGCCGATTTCATGTGAAAAGTTAAGATTTGATGGTGAAAATGATGAACAAGTGTGTGTAGATGATAAATGTACAAGATTTGGGTTGAAAACTTACCAAAATCGCGAGAAATCGAGAGAAAAGAGGGCTGGAGTGTGCTGGTCGAACGAGAGCTGTCACATCACTGTTCATGTGATGTGACGGGTGCTATTTATAGGCAAGGAGAGGGAGAAAGGAGGTGTAGAGGTGCGAAGGGGTGGTTCGATCGGATGGTCATCCCGACGGATGATCATTCGATCGGATGGTCATTCGATCGGATGGGATTTGCGGGTTTGATTTTGATGTTTTGTTTCATGCATTGAGCGTTGCGATGCGTTCCGAGTGAGCGATGCGATAATGTTACACAATAATCATACGAACATACAATAACAGTCATAAACCTAAACATAACCATTTTGCGTTTTGTGTTGCGATTGAGATTGCGTTGTGATAGAGTTGCGATTGCGTTTCCGAATAATCACCACAAACAAATATAAACATGCACAAGTAACACATAATGGCACACACACGTAAAACAATATCCATAACCTACGTTTCAAGTTGCGATAGCGATAAATCGATTAGCGATAAACTACGATTATTAACATTTACTCCACATAATACAACTAAGTTAGAATAAACTAGAGTATTGATTGCAAGTCAAGGAGCACAATCAATGATTTTAGTAGGAGTGACAGATCGCATTTAGCAATCTTTTCTTCCTTTGACTTTGACTTCAAAAAGCGGGTTGTTACACTTAAGGCCCCCTATGCTATGCTTTAACCTTTTATTACTTGTGCTATGTTGTTATCTTTTGTGTTGCCTTTATTTTGTGTTGTAAATTTGGTCGAGCAGCTTGGTGCTTTGCTAAACACCTTTACTTCTGAGTTTGATACAACTTTTTGCTTTTGTGTTGTTGTTTTGGTCCTTTCCTTGTGCTTTGTTTATGTAATTGTCTTTGTTTGATTTGTGCTTTCCTCAAGTTATTTATACCTTGAAGGGTTCAGTGCTGCAGTCACTTAGCCTTGGTATTTTTAACAAGGAGGCATAACACTTATCATATCTATCATCTTTCTTGGTTTGATTTTGGTTCGTATGCCTGTTGGTTAGGGTTTGTTTTTTGTAAAGCTTTCTAAGGCTTAAGGAACATTTGGTGAAGGCTGCTCAAACCCGTCTATGGGACAAGTTTGTTAAAAATTTCTAAGTCCCATGGAGTTGTATTGATATTGGAACTCACCCCTTATATAGGTTCATTCAACCCTTGAACCTATTGAGCAATGTGGCCTAGGAGCTCATCCCCTTACATGACCCTTGTCATGGAGTTTTTTGCTAGGTTCTTAACCTGGTCATAGGATAAAAGATAAGTTTCAACAAGAACTTCATCGTTCATTCATCAAAGTGTTCAAATTACAAAGGAACAAAAACAACACTTTGCAAATTTTTTCTAACACGTATTTTCTAAACATGGAAGAATTTAAGGTTTTTTCCATTCCAATGCCTGGGAAGCTTTTTGCCATTTGAGTCAGCTAGCTTGTAGGATCCTCACTTGTGAGCTTCGAGGATGGCATATGGTCCTTCCCATTTGGGACCAAGTTTTCCTTGGCTTTCCGTTTTTGCTTGCCTCGTTGTTTCTGAGGACTAGGTCACCAGGCTTGAAGCATTCATGTTTCACTCTGGTGTTGTAATAAGCTTCCATTTTTTGTTTATACCTGGCTTCTTGTATAGTGGCTTATTCGCGGATTTTTCCGGGAGTTGCAAATTCACCATGGTCTCTTTGTTGTTTGATTCGAGGTCCGTGTTGAGTGTTCTTTGAGTTACAACTCCTATTTCTGCTGGTATCACAACTTCTGATCCGAACACCAAGCTATAAGGTGTTCTTTTGTGGCTTGTTTTTTCCGTTATTCATATCGCCCATAGAACGTTTGGTAGCTCTTCGAGCCAATTGTTTTCATGTCTCCCCAATCGAGTCTTGATTCCTTCAACGATACTTCGGTTTGCTCTTTCAACTTGGCCGTTGGATTGTGGGTATGCAATTGAGCTGAACACTTGAGTTATTCTGAATTCCTTGCACCAAGTGCTAAAAGGCTTTTTAGCAAATTGTTTCCCGTTATCCGTGACCAACACTCCTGGCAGCCAGAAGAGTCAAATAATGTTTTCCCACACAAAGTCAATGACTTGTTTGCCCGAGATTTTTGCAAGTGGTTTCACTTCGGGCCACTTGGTAAAGTAATCTACAACCACCAATAAGAATTTTACTCTACCCTTGGCCGATGGAAATGGACCAAAAATATCCATTCCCCATTTGTGAAATGGCCAGGCTGAAGATATTGGAACGAGATCATGTTTGGGGCTCTTGGGCACCGGTGCATGTATTTGACAAGCTTCACATTTTCTTAGCTGCTTGGTGGTGTCTCGGTGCATGGAAGGCCAAAAATACCCGAGGTTCATTAGCTTAGCAACCACCGATGTTGGTCCGAAATGAGCTCCACATATCCCCTCGTGAACATCTTTGATTAGATATTGGCTTTCTTCCGGGCCAACACATCTCTGTAGTGGTGCATGGTAACCCTTTTTGTAGAGGATTTCTCCTTGCAACACATACTGCCTGGATTTGATTCGAACCCTTTCAGCTTCTGTTTGGTCAACGGGTAACTCACCATTTTGAGGAACTTTTCAATAGGAGTCATCCAATTAGGGCCTTTTTCAGTGATCACATCTTGAACCTCTAATTCTTGAATCAAGGGAGTTTTCAACACCTCCACCAATACCTTTTTAGTAAGATGGGCAAAGGTGAGAGAGGCAAGTTTGCTCAAGGCATCGGCTCTCTTATTTTGAGATCTTGGGACTTGCTTGATGGTACATGCTTGGAATGTGTTCATCAACTCTTTAGACTTTTCTCTATATTTCTTCATGTTGGGCTCTTTTGCAATATAGTTGTCATTGACTTGACTTGAAACAAGCAACGAGTCTGTGAAGACTTGAAGCTTTTGAACCTTCATTTCTTTGGCTATCTTCAAACCAGCTATCAATGTTTCGTATTCAGCTTCGTTGTTGGTGGTCTGAATTCAAGTTGAAGAGCGTATGTAAATTCTAACCCTTCAGGGTTGATTAAAATGAGCCCAGCTCCTGACCCTTCAACGCCTGAAGCCCCGTTAGTAAAAAGCTTCCAGGCTTCACGGTCAGAAGGTTCAGCGGTAGTTATATTAACTTCCGTGGCGGCTTACTTTGTGACTTCCACAATGAAGTCAGCCAGGACTTGGGCTTTGACAGCTTTTCTTAGAACATAGGTGATTTTGTGTTCACCTAGCTCCACAACCCATTTGGCTAACCGTCCTGAGTTTTCTGGTTTTTCAAGCACACTTTTGATAGGTTGGTCGGTGACCACTTGTATTGGGTGTGCTTGAAAGTACCTTCGAAGCCTTCTAGCCGTTTAGACTAGGGCTAGAGCAAGTTTTTCCAAAGGAGGATACTTGATCTCTGCCAGTTTTAAAGTTTTATTAAAGAAGTATACGGGTATCTGAACTTTGTTACGTTCGATGGTTAAGACCGCGCTTATTGCTTCTTCAGCAACCGAGAGGTAGACAGAGATTAGTTCTTCTGTTTCCAGGGCTGCGATGTCCGGGAGTGAAGCTAAGTGCTGCTTCATCTGGTTGAAAGCGTCTTCTGCTTCCTTAGTCCACTTGAAATCTTTTTTGTTGGAACACCCTTTGAGCGTTTTGAAGAAGGGTAAAGAATTTTCGGCCAGCTTTGAGGTAAAACGGTTCAAAGCTGCAAGCTTTCCATTCAAACTCTCCACTTCCTTTTTGCTTTGTGGAGATTTGGTTTCAAGAACGGCTTTGACTTTGTTTGGGTTGGCATTTATACTTTGTTTTCCCACAATATGCCCAAAAAACTTTCCTTCTTCAAACCTTCCTGGGTTGAGTTTCATGTTATTTTTTCTCAAGTTTTGGAAGGTTTCTTGTATGTCGTCAAGCATTTGGTATTCTGTTTTCCTTTTGATAAAAAATCATCGACATATGCTTCCATGTTTTTGCCAATTTGACTATCAAACGCTTGGTCACTCATGTGTTGATAGGTCACACCCGCATTTCTTAGGCCAAAAGGCATATTTTGGTAGCAAAAGATACCCTTGTCGGTGTGGAAAGTTGTTTTCTCTTCATCTTCCTTTTTCATTTGGATCTGGTGGTAGCCTTTATAGGCATCAAGAAATCACTTGAACGGGAACCCTGTAAGTGAGTCTACTTTGAAGTCGATCTCGGGTAAAGGGTAACAATCTTTTGGGCATGCCTTGTTCAAGTCCTTAATGTCGATGCACATTCTCCAAAAGTTGTCGGGTTTTCAAACCATGACTGGGTTTGCGACCCAGGATTGATATTTGACTTCCCGAAAGATCCCAGCTAGAACAAGCTTATCAACTTCTTGACATGCTGCCAGGCTTCTTGTCACACCCCAACCGATGGCGGAAACATCGGGGCATGGCACTGAGCGAAACAGATTGTCCAGAAGTTTCCATAACAACTATCATTACCAATTAATTAAACAACATGTCCCATACCACGTCTTAAAAGATAACATAATTATTACAGACAAGATCTAGTCAAATTGTTCTGTTCTGACAACTCAGGTTTTTATTACAGGCAATTGTTTATTGGTTTCTAGACTTGCCCTAGCCTCAATTTCATCACCGCAAAACAAAGCATCCTTGCAACTTAAGCACCTGTCACATACGTTAAAGTAAAAGTCAATACACATAGTGTAAAGGTGAGCATACAAGTTTGATATTAGCATATAGAGTTCAAAAGCGTTACGCATAACCAGCACGTACACAGAGTGAAATGAGGCATGTTAGTTATCGACATGAACCTATCGATACCAATGACTGCGGGTTGACTGCCCAAGGCAGTTCGCAATACATACTCACCACTGTGAGCCATGTAGGTAATTGTCCTTAACAACCCCCGAGTGAACGGGTGCTGAGTCCAAACTAATAGTACTACCGTTGCTAAGGCAGGTAGACAACATTCCATGTGTAAACATAACAAACAAGCAAGCAATCATTTAGTCACATATACATGCGATAGCGGCTAGCGTTTAAAGTATTGCGTAGTGTGTTCGATGTGATTTTGAATAAGTAACGTATGTAACACCCAAAAGTGCGTAAAACAAAAAGGGATCGAGTATACTCACAGCGATTGGTGGATTGAAGGGAGCGCTAGAGAGTAGGGTTAGCCTGAACAGATTGATAGCATAACGATAAGCGACGCGTAAAACGATATAGTGTGCAAGCGGGTAGGACAGCAGTTCGATCGGATGGTAGTCCGATCGGACAGCCGATCGTTCGGTTGACAGTCCGCTCGGATGGTCATCCGGTCGGGTGACCTTTCGAGTGCATTGTTTCCTCCTTTGAGAAGGACGTGTTTGTGTATGATGGCTTGACTTTTGAAGTTTTCGTTGTAGTATTTTGAAAACATTGAAGTAACTCTACCTTTCAGGTCGGTCGATCGGACGACAACCCGATTGTTTGGACACTTTAGCGAGGACAAGTTCACAGCAGGTTGTCACTCTATAAGACGGTGGTTCGATCGGGTGGCATCCTTTGTGCATTGAACATGTCGAAAATTGTTTAAGTGTCGAAGTTAAATGTCTCATGATTCGAATGGTAGTCCGATCGGACAACAATTCGTTCAACATTCAGACTTCAAATGTTGGCAAAAATAGTTAAGTGTAGGACCCAAGGTGCAAGTCGATCGGTTGACAACCTGTTCGGATGCCAGTCTGATCGGACGGCATTTCGTCCTGGTCGTTCCGTTCGTCTTACACTTGGTTGTTGTGATAGTTTGTTGTTTTATCGAGATGTTTTGATAACGTATTAAGCAACAGGAACCTTGCCACGACTTGGTAAGTTGATCGGACAGGAATCACCCAAATCTGGCCGGTTAACTGTTCGAGACGGTGTTCCATGTTTAACCCGAAATCGGTAATCTCGTGGATAGACTCCGGTTCTTGAACCAACACAACCACAAAGATGAGTAGTGAGTCGGCACAAGCTCCGATTATATCGGTTTTGAATGCATTGAGCGTAAAAGAGTTGAAAGAAGTTGGAAAACCATCTTTCAATCCTTTTTGTAGTGAATATGTTTAGATCTATGAAAGATCTTTGTTTGTTTATGTGGAAATCGGTTAGATCTAAGTTGTTCTTGGTGGATTGAGGCCAAAACATGAAGTTCTTCAAGAATACATGATGACGTCATCCTAGAACACCTTGAATCTTGATGATTTCACGGTTAAAAGTTAAGATTCAAAAGATAGAAAGGTGTAGGAGTGCGTGTAGATTAAGGAAGTACAAGATTTAGGACGAGATCTTACCGGAATCGTGAGAAATCGGAGAAAAAGCAAGGTTAGAGCGCTGGTCGGACGTCAGTTGCCAAAAGTGGAAAGTCTGATGGTGACAAGGGGTATTTATAGGGTTACCCGAAGTGGAAAGGAGCTGGTCGTTCGGGTGGCAGCCTGGTCGAACAGCTTGACCGATCGGACAGCAGTCCGCTCGAACGGCTGGTCGATCGGCCAGTCACCTGGTCGATCGGTCGCTTGGTTCGAGTGTTCGGTGCGACGAGTTTTTCGTTTCGATTGCGATTGCGAGCGTTTCGATGCGTTAGAGTTTCCTAGTCAAATTACTTTTAATCCCAACTACTATATCAACATACAAGCATCCTTATTTTGTATTCGTTTAGCGTTTGCGATTCGATTGATTACAACACATAACATCAATAAGCATGCACAAGTAACACATAAGGCACACACACAAGTATAACAATAACCAAAATGCGTAATTCGAATTGCGAGTGCGATAGCGATAAGTCGATTAAACATGCGATAAATAGCGATCAATATGTGATTATTAATAGATACTCCACATAATACAATCAACGCGATAATAAAATAGACTAACTACGAGTCAAAGAAGTCAAAACAGGAATTGAGCAAGGAGAGACAGATCGCAATTAGCAATCTTTTCTTCCTTTGACTTTGACTTTCGAAACACGGGGTGTTACAGCCTCCCCTAGCTAAGGGAATTTCGTCCCGAAATTAGGCCGAAGCCGTAACAAACAACTGCGGGTACTTCGCCTTCATGTCGCTTTCGAGTTCCCAAGTGAACTCTGCACCTCGTTTGCCTTCCCATCGGACTTTCACAATAGGAATGTGCGAGCGTCGGAGTTGCTTGGTTTGGCGGTCCATGATTTCGACAGGCTTCTCCATGAAGTGTAGTGTTTCGTTTACTTGGAGGTCATCGAGAGGTACAATTAAATCATGCTCAACTAGGCACTTTCGGAGGTTTGACACATGGAAATTCGGATGGACATTACTAAGTTCCTCCGGTAGTTCGAGTCTGTAGGCGACTTTTCCGATCCTTTCCAGAATCTTAAAAGGTCCAACATATCGAGACGCTAGTTTCCCTTTCTTGCCGAATCTGACTACACCCTTCCAAGGTGATACCTTTAGGAGTACGTAGTCGCTAACGCAGGGGCTTGCGTCATCTATCGGCGTAACTTTTATGTCGACTTCGAGCTTTCAACAAGTTGTCTTGGATTTGGAGGACTTTGTCAGTCGTTTCTTGCAATAGCTCGGGACCGGTTAATTGTGAGTGACCGATCTCGTGCCACACAATAGGCGATCGACATTTTCTTCCGTATAAAGCCTCGAATGGTGCCATTTGAATGCTGGAATGATAGCTGTTGTTATACGAGAATTCGACTAATGGCAGGTAAGCATCCCAATTACCACTGAAGTCTATGACACACGAACGGAGCATGTCTTCAAGAGTACGGATCATTCTTTCAGTCTGACCATCGGTTTGAGGGTGGAATGCGGTACATAGATTAAGTGTTGTACCGAGAGTCGCTTGAAACGTTTCCCACAGTCGCGTGGTAAACCTAGCATCACGGTCGGAGATGATGTCACGAGGCATCCCATGTCGATAAATGATCTCATTGGTGTAGATTCGGGCTAATCGGTCTACCTTGTAGTCTTCCCGTATAGGCAAAAAGTGAGCTGATTTGGTCAAACGGTCAACAACAACCCAGATGCTGTCGTGACCAGATGGCGTGCGCGGGAGCTTGGTTACAAAATCCATAGCTATACTCTCCCACATCCACATAGGGATATGTGGTTGTTCGAGTAAGCCAGAGGGCATTTGGTGTTCAGCCTTGACCTTTGAGCAAGTCAGGCACTTTCCAACGTAGAGGGCGATATCTCTTTTCATGCCCGGCCACCAGTACTTGTAGTGAAGGTCCTGGTACATTTTTTCGGCTCCAGGATGAATAGAATACCAGGATTTGTGGGCTTCGTCCATCAATGTCTGTCGTAAATTGGTCCGTTTAGGGATCCAAATTCGGTCCAGAAAGTGGAATATCCCATTCGACTTGTTCACAAGCTGGGCTCCATCGTGGTAGATTCTTTCCTTCTTCAAAGTGCATTCATTAAAACAAGCATGCTGGGCTTCGCGGATGAGGGTCTCGAGGTCGAATTGGGCTTGGACATTACGAATGTTGAGCAGATAGCTCCGTCTGCTGAGTGCGTCAGCAACGACATTTGCTTTGCCTTGGTGATAACGAATCTCATAGTCGTAATCGTTGAGAAGTTCTACCCATCGGCGTTGATGCATATTAAGTTCTTTCTGATCAAAGATATGTTGTAGGCTCCTATGATCGGTGAAGATCGTACACTTGGTACCATACAGGTAGTGTCGCCAAATATTTAACGCAAAAACAACCGTGCCTAGCTCGAGATCATGGGTTGTATAGTTCTTCTCGTGGATTTTGAGCTGACGAGATGCGTAAGCTATAACCTTGTCCTGTTGCATGAGGACACAACCAAGACCAAGGTTGGAAGCATCACAATAGACAATGAAGTCGTTGTTTCCGTCGGGTAGAGTGAGAACAGGAGCATTGCAAGGCATGTGCTTGAGGGTTTGGAAAGCAGACACTTGTTCAGTTTCCCAAACAAAAGTCTTGTCTTTATGGGTGAGAGCGGTAAGCGGCACAACGATCTTTGAGAATCCTTCGATAAATCGGTGATAATAGCCCGATAGTCCGAGAAAAGAACGAACTTCAGACGGGTTCTTAGGTGTAATCCAACTCTTAACGGCTTCAATCTTCGCGGGATCGACATGAATACCTTGACTATTTAAAAAAAGTGACCCAGAAACTGAACCTCCTCCAGCCAAAATTCGCACTTGGAGAACTTGGCATAGAGTCGATTCCCCTGGAGTAGCTCGAGAACCAAACGTAAATGTTGCGCGTGTTCGGCCTTCGACTTGGAATAGATCATGACATCGTCGATGAACAGGATGACGAAACGGTCGAGATATGGTTTACACACGCGATTCATCAGATCCATGAAAACCGTGGGTGCGTTGGTTAAACCAAAAGGCATAATAACGAATTCGTAGTGGTCGTATCAAGTGCAAAAAGCGGTCTTGGGTATATCCTCCTCTTGAATGAGTAGTTGGTGATAGCCTGAGCGTAGATTGATCTTCGAGAAACACGTAGCACCTTGTAGCTGATTAAACAAATCATCAATACGAGGCAGGGGATAGCGGTTCTTGATAGTTAACTTATTCAATTCTCGATAGTTGATGCACATCCTGAACGACCCATCCTTCTTTTTAACGAAGAGGACTGGCGCGCCCCAAGGAGTGGTGCTCGGGCGAATGAAGCCTTTCTCAAGTAATTACTGAAGCTGACTCGAGAGTTCACGCATTTCGGATGGTGCAAGTCGATAAGGAGCTTTGGCAACAGGGTTGGCTCCAGGAATGAGGTCGATACGAAAGTCGATATCACGACTGGGCGGTAGTCCGGGAAGATCCTCAGGAAAAACGTTAGGAAATTCACGAACGATAGGAACGTCGTTTACTGCAGGCCTACCTTTCTTTTCCTTCTCCGCTACTACAATGTTAGCCAAGAAAGCTCTGTATTCCTTGCGGAGATACTTGCTAGCTTGGACACACGACATGAGCTTGAGACCTTTCGAAGCAGTTTCGCCATAGACACATAATAAATCACTATTCGCGAGCGATAATCGAATCATCTTATCGAAGCACACAACTTCAGCATGGTTTTCACAAAGAAAGTCCATGCCTACTATGACGTCAAAACTTCCGAGTTGCATCGGAATAAGGTCGATTGGGAAGATGTGATTGTTGAGCTCAAGAGTACAATCATGAAGAACAGAATTAACGGCGACAGTTCTTCCGGTAGCGACTTCAACATCGAATGTCGAGGAGAGTTGGGAGCGCTTACGACTAAGAAGCTTCTCGAATTCAAATGACACAAAGCAGTTATCGGCTCCAGTATCAAACAAACATGAAGCATCAATACCATTCACAAGGAACGTACCATTGACCACGTTGTTGTCAGCCTGGGCTTGGCGCACATTGATGTTGAAAGTTCTGGCGCGTGCGGCTTGTTGCTGTTGCTGATGCTGTTGTTGCTGTTGAGGGTGCTGCCGCTGGGGCTTTTGTTTCACAACCCTGTTCTGGCACATGTTCGCAAAGTGGTTGGGATCACCACATGTGAAGCAGACTCGGGCGTTGACCGCGGGTGCCTGAGCCGCTTGTTGGCCTTGCGGGGCTGGGAGTAGAGCTTGATGAGCAGTGGCTTGTGCTGGCGCTTGACGGGGACCAGTACGGCAGTTAACAGTGAAGTGGTCGTACATATTGCAGTGAGCGCAGAAACGGCAGGCACCGGGTGATGGTAAGAACATGTTGGGCAGGCAGGGTGAGGGCCTGTGTATGCATGCTTTGCAGGCGGTGCATAGGTAACTGGTGCTGGGCAATGGTGGGACTGCTGCTGAGCCGGTATGGCTTGAAGTGGAGCAACAGTGGTCGTGGCAGCACAGTTCTTGTTGCTGGAGCTGCTGTTTTTGTTCTTCTTCTTGCGGCGTGAGGACTTTGACGATTGAGCGGCGACGGTTTCAGCGGTTGGTGCGGCGGTGACTTGATGTAGGTTCTTCGAAGTTTTATCCCAAAAACCAGCTTTTACCCGCTTGTCATTGATTTCGGCGGCAAGCAAGTAAGTTTCTTCAATCATTGCTGTTTTTTGCGGCATACACAAAATCCGCAACACAGTCGAGTAGAGCTCGAATGTACTTCTTGATTGCCATGTCGGGCGTTTTCACTTTATCCGGACAGATGATGCTGAGCTGCTTAAAGCGAGCAGTCAGGGCAGCGTTGTCACCTTCTTTGTGCTGAATGTGCCAGAACTCATCCTCCAGCTTCTGGCACTCATGGGGAGGGCAGAACTCTTCGAGCATAACGTTCTTCAACTCTTCCCATGACAGACCATAGGCTGCATCATTTCCGCGCTTGTTCCTTTCAGCCGTCCACCAGTCTAGAGCGCGGGACTGGAAGACGCCGGTTGCGTTCAGCGTGCGGCGATTATCAGGACATCCGCTCTGTCGCAGGGTGACTTTGATTGAGTCAAACCATTGAAACAAAGCCGTAGGGCCTTTTTCGCCTGTGAACTCTTTCGGTCCACATGCCTTGAACTGTTTGAAGCTGAAAGCAGCTTTGGGAGTTTCAGTTCTGGATTCCTCAGATGATTTGCTCATGTTTTCGTACAGTTCACTGACAACTTGGGGTACAACCTTTGCCATTTGCTTAGTGATCATGGCAGCAAGGCGTTTGTGTGCTTGCTTTCGGCGGGCGTCTCGGGTAGCGCGAGATCCAGATGACGACATTGTCTGCAACAGACATCGTCATAGGACTCAACACAATATAATCGAATCTCGCCTCACAATCCTAATACTACTAAAGCTCAGGAACACGTGCAATCACGTAAGCACATAATCACAGATTCACATAGGTACAGAAGCACATAAGCACGTAAGGCACAGAAACACATAAACACGTAAATCACAGAAACACACAAGCACGTAATTGACTTAGAAGCACATAGGAGCAGTCAGAATACAGAAACCTATCATTCAAAGTCTGCGAGTATTCGAATATAGCAATCGAGAATATCGTAGCGAGTAGCATAGCATAAGCGTGTAGTATAGTAAATAGCGTGGCGTAAAGTCGTCCGATGAATGTTAACGATTTGTTAGCGTATTGAGATAGAAATGCAGTGCGAGTCGTGCGTGTCGAAAGCGAAAATCGAATAAATCTCCAAAAATTAAAACACATAAGCAGGTAAACACACATATAAACACATAAAATCGATGAATCATCAGAGTCAGCAGTTGCGGGCTCAGAATCGAAACACATAAAAATCGAGAATTAGATTGTCTGCGGCTATTAGACATTGACTATCCAAACTGATTCGACTATTCTCAAGGACTTGTTGTACACACTTTGACCTCTAGGACCATGCTTCTGCCTCGATTCTTGGGCTTGGCACGCATCTTTTCAGTCATATTGTGCCCTCATGTCATTGGAGTCCGTCGAGACTTTGGTGAGAGTTTTGTAAAACCGAGTAAAAGTCTGAACAAATAGTCAAGGTTAGGGTTTCACCCCTAGCTTAACGACTTCGTTCCTGTTTTGATGAAATAAAAGAGACTTATGCGTCAAAGTATGGATTTCACTCCTGATTCAACGCAAATTCTCGCGTTTATAGATAAAAATGTGGGTTGATCAAGCAATCTATCCGAGAGTTTGCGGTTTTCACACCTAATCTCGACTTAATCGCTCATTCATTTTTTGAAAATTCGAGTGCAGTGATAGTGCAGCATAGGCGAGAATAGCGAGAAATAGCAAGTACGCTTGCACATAATCCTTACTGGACATGCATGAGTTGGTCTGTTGGTTCCTAACTATAGACTAGGTCTCTAAGACATCGACCCGGACTAGGTCGAGTACTCGAGTCTTGCCTAATTCCCTATAGTTATGGCTCTGATACCAATCTGTCACACCCCAACCGATGGCGGAAACCTCGGGGCATGGCACTGAGCGAAACAGATTGTCCAGAAGTTTCCATAACAACTATCATTACCAATTAATTAAACAACATGTCCCATACCACGTCTTAAAAGATAACATAATTATTACAGACAAGATCTAGTCAAATTGTTCTGTTCCGACAACTCAGATTTTTATTATAGGCAATTGCTTATTGGTTTCTAGACTTGCCCTAGCCTCAATTTCATCACCGCAAAACAAAGCATCCTAGCAACTTAAGCACCTGTCACATACGTTAAAGTAAAAGTCAATACACATAGTGTAAAGGTGAGCATACAAGTTTGATATTAGCATATAGAGTTTGAAAGCGTTACGCATAACCAGCACGTACACAGAGTGAAATGAGGCATGCTAGTTATCGACATGAACCTATCGATACCAATGACTGCGGGTTGACTGCCCAAGGCAGTTCGCGATACATACTCACCACTGTGAGCCATGTAGGTAATTGTCCTTAACAACCCCCGAGTGAACGGGTGCTGAGTCCAAACTAATAGTACTACCGTTCCTAAGGCAGGTAGACAACATTCCATGTGTAAACATAACAAACAAGCAATCATTTAGTCACACCAATAACCACGCTTCCGCAAAAGTCAGGGTGTGACAACGTGGTATCAGAGCTTCGGTCGTAACGAACTAGGATTCTTTCTCGAGTCTAGACTACGATCATTAGGGCTCTCACGAAAATGTTTTTATAACATATTTTCATTGCATACGCAAAACGCCCAGATCCAGGAAACAAACATTTTTACAAATAAAAGACACAAAATACATTTCAAGGAATTCGTTTATATTTCAGTCTGAGAGACTGGGAAGTGCAGTCTGAGAGACTGGGTAGTGCAGTTTGAGAGACTGGGTAATTCAGTCTGAGAGACTGGGGAGTTAGTCTGAGAGACTAGCTGGGTAGTTCAGTCTGAGAGACTAGGTAGTCTAAGAGACTAGTTGGGACAGTTTGAGAAACTGGGAGGTTTAGTTTGAGAGGATGGGTGGGATAGTCTGGGGAGACTAGGATGCATACATGCTTACATTGTTACTACTTACATGCTTATTTGATAACTGTTGATGTATGTGCATATGTTGTGATTGTTTTGTTACAGACACCATGTCCTCTTCTGATAGTGGAGTATCCGATACTATCGACCCTATGGCCATTGTGTCAGATGATGAGATAGCCACAGACCCTGAGGTTTTCACCCCTGACACTACGAGTGACGATGATGATGATTTCCAGCCGTTTGCTTTACCAGATTTTGGCGATGATATTCCGCTAGCTGATGGTTTCCCTGTCGAGGATCTACTTCTTGTTCCGATCCCCGATCCTTTACCTCTTGCTGCATTTCCTCTCGAGGATCTGCCTTTTGATGCCATGTCTGACGATGACATCGATCTTTTTATTGAGGGCCTCCCAGAGGGTGCCCAGGATGATGGAGCTCCAGTCGATGATGGCGTTGCTATTCCGCTTATTGAGATTCCTGTCGTTGAGATTTCGTCTGATCATTCTGGTCCTGATTCATTCGAGTCCGTGTCATCTACTAGTTTGCACGCACTGGGATTGCAGCGTTATCCCACCGATTCTGATTCTGACACAGCTATGTCTGTCGCACCTGTTCCTCCACAGGACTTGGAGTTTGATGATGAGTTTGATCGTGACCTTGATCCTGAGCATGAGATTGACTTCATTCCTGATGATCAGCTTTTTGATGTACCTGCTGATCTTGAGTTAGCTCCAGTCGACCCTGAGCCTATGCTTGCACCCGAGCCTATACCTGCTCACGATCCTCTGCCTGAGCATGACCCTGCACCTGTTGACATACCAGTTTTTGCACCACCTTTACCCGATCCGATCCCTGCAGCCGCTGACCATGCTCCTTTTGCTGCACAGATAGACCCCGGATATGCATTCACCCACAATGGGGGGATAGAGGATGACGATGACTTGCCACCTTTCGTTGAACCTGTTACTCCCCCACCTGCACCTACACATGCACTAGTTGACGTTGCCCCGTTTCACCCTCATATGTCTGATGCTCACCGCACTGATCTGCCGGTCACGTTCTTACAGGATATCTCTCAACCCCGTCCAGGGGAAGGTCCATCGAGTCAGCAGCCCGGTCATGTTCCACCTATGTCAGCTGCCTTTCCTTTCATGCCACAGTTTACATATACTGCACCTTTTGCTTCTGCACCATCAGGCGAGCCATTTATCTGGTTTCCGCCCAACACGATGCCTGTTTCTGATCCATATCATCCTTCACATTACACTAGATACACGAGGGATGATCTGCTTTTGTCGTTACAGCTTCAGCAGGAGATGTTATGTCGCAGAGTCATGGAGTTAGAGAGGGTTCTGTGTCCTCCGCCTTGTACTTGTCAGTCACCATTCTCGACTCCACCCGCTCCTCTCCTGCCATACCCAGATTTTGACGTTCGTTTTCTTACTGTGGAGCAGCAGATTAGCTATCTGTTGCGTACCGTTTATGCTCTTGAGGAGGAGCTAGCGCATTTGCGCAGCTTACTTTTCGTTCCTCCACCTCCTCCACCATCAGCATAGCAGTTTTTGGTTTTATGCAGGTAGCATACTTTTGATGAGAGTGTCGCTATTGAGCCCAGATTGCACAGCCTTTTGAAGACCACTTTTTGACTTTTGACTGTTGTAGTTTGATAGACGATTTGGACAAGGGTGATGTGACCCTGTAGTCCCTTTTGATATATGGTACATTTGTGAAACATGTAAAACTGTATTTGTGGTCATTGATATATGGAAGCTCAATCGCAACATTCTCATTATATACGTTGTTGAATTACTTGTTTGTGTTATGACATGGGATGTTATGTGTTTACTTGCATTGATGAATGTATTTACATACACGTACTACATACTTATATACATAAGACCTGACCTATACAATCTTCTTATAGAAGATGCCTCCTCGAAGAGATAACCAACTGCCTACAACTGAGGCCGAGTTACAAGAACGGATTTCACGAGCGATAGCACAACACGAGGCCTTACGCTCTGAGCATAGCGAAGGTACCTCGGGAAGCAACCCACCTATTGGTAATGTTTAAGTCACTAAAAGACACATTACGTTACATTTGGATATTCCTTGTGCGATCGCTAATGCTTTATGTGAATGATGTTGCTTGTACATGCTGTACCTATAAACAGTTTCAAGACTGTAAGCCTCTAAATTTTGACGGCACCGGGGGTGCTGTAGCTTTTGTCAGATGGACGGAGAAGACTGATTCTGTGATAAGAATGAGCAAGTGTGCTCCGGAACACCAAGTCACCTATATCTCCGAATTTTTTTTAGACGGAGCGCTTTCCTGGTGGAATCTCCAAGTCCAGACCTTGGGAGAAAAGGCTGCTTATGCCATGACATGGGACGAAATGAAGGAACTCATGCGAAAGAAATACTGTTCTAGGGCTGAAATCCAAAATTTAGAAACTGAATTCTGGAACCTCAAGATGGACGGTCCGAAAATTGCTGAATATGAGTGCAGAGATTTCACGACCTATCTCGCGTTGTACCATACATGGTTGATCCAGAATTCAAACGCATCGAGCGCTTTATCTGGGGGTTGGCACCTCAGATTATGAGTATGGTGACGACGTCAAAGCCTGCCACAATCACCGAGGCGATTGATCTAAGTGTGGCGTTAACTGAAGAGGCAATCAGGTTAAATAAGTTATCGATCTCTGACCAGAAGAAGAAAGAAACTCACGTTGAGTCATCAGGCGAGAATAAAAGGAAGTTCTCAAATTTTAAGAAGGGTACCAGCAGTGCTAACAAGAAGGAAGAGGGAAACGCACCAGCCAAGGTCAAAACTGGTGCTGAAAACAGAGGAAAAAGGTACATGGGCACCTTGCCCAAATGCGATGCGTGTCAGTTGCATCACAATGGACGGTGCCGAGCTGGAAGATGCGAGTCTTGTGGAAGAGTTGGTCATTCGAAGGAGACGTGCTGGGTTGGCGCTGGTCGTGGTAGTGGTGGTCAAAGAGGTTATGGCAATGGAAACAATAACGGCGGTGGTAAATGGGTATGGAAACCGCCCTCAAGGAGGAAATGGCGGTAACAGAAATCGTGGTAATTTTGGGAATCAAGCTGGTAGTGGGAACCGGGGAGCGAATAACAATCAGGGTGGTAATGGGAATGGAAATGGTCGGGGACCTGGTTGCTTTAACTGTGGAGAAGTAGGGCATTTCAAGAGAGAGTGTCCAAAGCTCAATCAAGCTCAAGGAAGGGTTTTCAACATAGGAGCGAGGGAACCTCGCCAAGATCCAAATGTGGTCACTGGTACGTTCCCTATCAACCAACACTTTGCATCTGTACTATTTGACACTGGTGCCAATTATAGTTTTGTATCACTAGAATTTAAGAATATGCTTGGGTTGGTAGCTAGTAAGCTAGATATTTCGTACTCAATAGAACTAGCTAATGGAGAGCTAGTAGAAGCGAAAGAAGTCATTAGAGGCTGTGTAATAGAACTGGGAGAACATGAGTTTATGCTTGATCTACTGCCAGTCGAGCTGGGAAGCTTTGACGTGGTAGTGGGAATGGATTGGCTGTCGTGCAACCGAGCAGAGATCGTATGTCACGAGAAGATCATTCGCATTCCGATGGCGAATAGAGAAACAATTGTGGTGCACGGAGAGAAGCACGATATGCCTCTAAGGATCATCAGTTGTTTCAAAGCTTGAAAGTGTTTACAGAAAGGATGTGTTGCCTTCTTGGCACACATTGTGGACAAAGAAGCCGCTGAGCCGAAGTTGGAAGACATTCCAGTTGTGAAGGAGTATCCTGAAGTCTTTCCCGAAGACTTGCCCGGATTGACGCCGCAAAGACAAGTCGAATTCCACATTGACTTAGTTCCAGGCGCCGCGCCTGTAGCTAAGGCACCTTATCGACTTGCGCCCTCAGAAATGCAAGAGCTGTCAACACAAATCCAGGAGTTATTGGACAAGGGATTTATCAGACCAAGCTTCTCGCCTTGGGGAGCTCCAGTTTTGTTCGTTAAGAAGAAAGATGGTAGTTTCCGTATGTGCATCGACTACCGAGAGCTTAACAAGTTGACCATTAAGAATCGGTATCCTTTGCCAAGGATTGATGACCTGTTCGACCAACTACAAGGTTTGACTTTTTACTCCAAGATCGATCTTCGATCCGGTTATCACCAGTTGAGAATACAAGAAGAAAGCATACCAAAGACTGCCTTTAGGACTCGATATGGACATTACGAGTTCCTGGTTATGACGTTTGGGTTGACAAATGCGCCAGCAGTATTTATGGATTTGATGAACAGAGTCTGCAAGCCATATCTCGATAAATTTGTGATTGTGTTTATCGATGATATTTTGATTTATTCGAAGACGAAGGAAGAATAAGAGCAACATCTAAGAGCTATCTTAGAGCTGCTCAAGGAAGAGAAATTGTACGCAAAGTTCTCAAAGTGCGAGTTCTGGTTGCGCGAGGTTCAGTTCCTTGGTCATGTAGTAAATGGAGACGGAATCCATGTGGATCCTACAAAGATTGAAGCGATAAAGAATTGGGAGACTTCGAAGACGCCAACCGAGATTCGACAGTTCCTAGGTTTGGTAGGATATTACCGCATATTTATTGAGGATTTTTCAAAAATCGCTCAACCGTTGACCTCCCTCACTCAAAAAGACAAGAAGTACGAATGGGGAGACAAGCAAGAAGAAGCATTTCAGTTGTTAAAGAGCAAGCTTTGCGATGCACCGATTTTATCCCTACCCGAAGGCATTGACGACTTCGTGGTATATTGCGACGCCTCGCGTCAAGGTTTAGGCTGCGTGCTGATGCAGCGACAGAAGGTTATAGCTTATGCTTCACGGCAGTTGAAGGTTCATGAGAAGAACTACACTACGCATGATTTAGAATTAGGCGCAGTGGTGTTTGCATTAAAGATCTGGCGACATTACTTGTATGGCACGCGCTGTACGATCTTTACCGATCACAAGAGCCTACAGCATATATTCGATCAGAAAGAGCTTAATATGAGACAGAGCCGATGGGTGGAGCTGTTAAACGATTATGATTGTGAAATCAAGTATCACCCAGGGAAGGCGATTGTAGTCGCGGACGCCTTGAGTCGGAAAGAAAGAATCAAGCCCATAAGGGTTAGGGATTTGGAAATGATTGTACAAACGGACCTCTCGTTGCGCATTCGTGTTGCGCAGAGAGAAGCTCTTAAGAAGGAGAACCTTGTGAACGAATATCTCCGTGGGATGGAGAAACAGTTAGGAGTACCCAATGAGGAAGGAACATTGTGTTTCATGAAAAGAATTTGGGTTCCCCTCTTTGGTGGTCTGAGAGACGTTATTTTTGATGAAGCTCACAAGTCGAGGTACTCGATCCATCCAGGATCGGATAAGATGTACCAAGATTTGAAAGATTTCTACTGGTGGCCGAGATTAAAAGGCGATGTTACAACGTATGTTGGCAAATGTTTGACTTGCGCCAAGGTAAAAGCCGAATATCAGAAGCCATCAGGTCTTCTGCAATAACCTGAAATACCCATGTGGAAATGGGAGCAGATTTCAATGGATTTTATAACGAAGTTACCAAGGACACCCAGAGGTCACGATACGATTTTGGTAATCGTAGACCGTATAACGAAATCTGCACACTTTTTGGCGATCAAGGAAAAGGATAACACTAGCAAGCTTGCCGAGCTGTACCTCAGAGAGATAGTTGCACGACATGGAGTGCCTCTCTCGATTATTTCTGATAGAGACGAAAGATTCGTATCAAGGATTTGGCAATCCTTCCAAGAATCTTTTGGTTCTCAGTTAAATCTGAGTACTGCTTTTCATCCGCAGACGGATGGCCAGAGCGAACGAACGATTTAAACGTTGGAAGACATGTTGCGAGCTTGCGTAATGGATTTGGGTGGTAGTTGGGACACTCACTTACACTTGGTAGAATTCTCGTATAACAACAGTTACCATGCGAGTATCCAAGCTGCACCATTTGAAGCTCTCTACGGACGCAAGTGTCGATCACCGCTATGCTGGGCAGACACGGGTGATAGACAGCTTGTTGGTCCTGAATTGGTTCAAGAGACGTCGGATAAGATTACACAGATCCGAGAGCGCATAAAGGCGGCTCGTGATCGACAAAAGAGTTATGCAGACCAAAGGAGGAAACCTTTAGAGTTTGAAGTGGGAGACATGGTTTTACTAAAAGTCTCACCCTGGAAGGGTGTAGCACGCTTTGGGAAGCGTGGAAAGTTGAACCCGCGATACATTGGACCATTCAAAATCCTGGAAAGGATTGGTCTTGTAGCTTACAAGTTGGATCTACTCGAAGAACTGAATGGCGTTCATGATACATTTCATGTATCTAATCTGAAAAAGAGTCAAACTCAAGAAACAGTTGTCGTTCCTGCCGATGAAATTCACATTGACGACACACTCCACTTTACTGAAGAACCTGTTGAGGTTACTGGCTGGAAGGTTAACAAGACGCGCAGGAGTAGTGTTAAACTCGTCAAGGTTCGTTGGAACGCGCGACACAGCCCAGAGTTCACTTGGGAGCGTGAGGATCGCATGAAGCCAAAATACCCACATTTGTTCCCCAAGACCCCTGCAGCAAATAGCAGAACTTAAAATTTTGGGACGAAATTTTCTTAACAGGGGGAGAATGTGACAACCGTAAAAAATACAGGTATCCATACAATTAATTAATATTGGTTAGTGCTTAATGACTGTGCTGAATTACAATTAATGACTTAAACTGCTTTCGGATTACTGCATCATACTTACATGTGCATCACATATTACATAATGTCACCTCATTATCACATGCAAACTATATTGACATACATGATGCACAAAGCACAGTTAGCACAGTTAACGGATAAAACAGGAATATGCTGACGGAGTTCAGTACATAGACAGACAGTGTTTTGAGACCCAGTATGGGCCAGAGACAAGGTACTACACTAGTATAGTGTGTAGGGAAGTAAGGACCACCAAACTGCTTTTCTAGGTGATAGATAAAGTGCCGAAAAGTGCCTAAAACCCACATAAAGTGCAGAATTCTGCATAAATCAGGAAAATTCAGCATTTTAACAAGCTTGTAACATGCAAAAATATGACTAAATGGTATTGAATGCTTTCCTAAGTGTCGGGAATTAAAATTGTCACAAAATGGTGCATATAAACGGAATAGTTTGACACTTTAACGAACCGGTATCTAACCGAACAACCGGACACTACCTGAAACACCAAAATTTTACTAGAAGCATTATTTTAATGTTTCTGAACTAGTTATGATCCCCGAACACCCTAACACCCTATATAACACATCATACACATGAACACTAATCAATACACTTAAGATCTAACTAATATCTCTAACTATGGTTTAAACTTACACTTAGACCCCCCTTGTGTGTGGACGGTCACCATGTGGCCCCCACCTCCAAGATCTTACAAGATTTCCCTTGATCTCCCTTGGATTCACTAAGATTGATTAGAGATTGGTTGTGTTCTTAAGGAGCATAATACCCAATGGACAAAACTATAACATGGTTATAAGATGGATAGAACTTATCATCTCTCACCACACTTCACCCCACTCATCTCTATCCCTCTCCTTTCCTCTCTTTCGGCCGAGAACAAGCACAACAACATCATCATCATTCACCAAGTTCCATCCATTTCCAAGTTCATTCTAAGGTTCAAGAAGGTGTCTAAAGAAGCTAGGTGGTCTTGGATCTTGAAGGACCTTTCTTACTTGCTTTTATCCAACACATTTATCATCTTCTTCATCAAGTGTTCTTCCCTAGCCTTTTTGCTAGTTGTAAGACTCTCATAACCCTTTGTTACTTCATATATTGATGAATAAAAGATGTTGTACATTGTTAATCTTGAAGAACATTAAAAGACATAATCATGAATCTCTAACATAAGCTTATAAACATATGAATACTTGTTGTTTAGTGATGATTTGCTTCTTGATGATTGATGATTTATGTTAGTGATGTTAGACATCATAAGAAACCTACTAGATTGTGATTAAACACATGATCTAGTAAGATAAGGTGATGATCTTGTGAAAGACCAGGATCATCATGCTTTATGTTTTCATGAACTTGAAAAATGAAAGTGATTTTGTGAATAATGGAGTATGTAATATGTTACTAGATATAAACATGGAAGATTTCAAAAATAGTTTTCCAAAGAAACTAAGTTAAATCACAAGACTTGTATAAACATAGTTTTTAAAGAAACTAACCATGTTCCTAGTAGTGAAACAAGTATAAGAATACATTGTTTACAAGAAAAATTCAAAAGAATGATTTTTGGAAAAATCATCTAGTAAGTTGTAAACACCTAAATCTTCCAAGAATGAGATTTTTAAAGAAATAAACACACTTAAAAGGGTAACTAAGCCTACTAAACACACTACCAAGTTACTACAAGTTTTTATGAAAGTTCAAGTTCATGTTGTAGTGCAAATAACATTGTTTTTGCACTTGGTAAGTGTAAGTTATTTAGGGATTGACTGTTGATTGTTTGTGATGATTTTAAAAAGAAAATGATATGCTTTGATAGCATGGACACCTCCATTTTTAGGGAAAACTATGGCAAAATTTTCTAAAAATATAAACACTTAGAAAAATATTTTCTAACAAATATTTACAAGTGTATTTTAACTATGGTTTTCAATATAAACTTTGCCATAATTTTTGTAACAAAAATACAAGTATTGGAGGTTGGTTTTTATAAATAAAAATGGGTAAATATATATTTAGAATATATATATATATATATATATATATTAAAGACACTTGTGTGAATATTTGTATACGTTGTGAAATAGTTATATTATTTTAGGGTAAAATAATATAACTTAACAAAATACCAAGAATTTACAATCCAAAATAATACCAAAAATCACAAGGAATAAATATATAAGTTATACACATAATATTGTGGAACCGAACGATAGAACGTAACTTATAAAATATTCCGGAGAATACCGTTATAAATATATTTTTGGTAAATATTATTTTGGATACGAAAGAAATGAAAGTATGACTTTTATTACAAAGTATATCATATTTTCGACAAGGAGAAAATATATTATTTTTGGGAAGTAAAAATATATTTTCTTGGAATATTTGGAAGATATATAATTTCTGGGAAAAATATATATTTTCTTGAAATACAATATTTTTGGGACAAAATAAGTTATTATATATTTTCTAAAGTGAGACTTGAAAATATATTAATTTGGAACTACAAATACAAGAATACGAAAATACATGTATGAGTTACCCCCATCCTTGGGAAGGAAATACGAAAATAAATACTTGAGAAGTATTGTACAAAATATTGTTTGACAAATTATTCCAAAATTAAATATAATTTAAAGTTAAAATAATCATTATTTTAACAAGGAATTAGAACTTGGGATAATATTAAAAGAAACGTAACTCAGAAACGTTAATTCTAAGGCAAGGCACGGCCCGTTCGTCTAATAGACCCTAGTACATTGTAGGTAGTCGTGTTTGCTGACGAGCTTTGAGTTACGAGTACCGAAGACGCAAAACAGTGAGTTCATGTCCCCCTTTTCTTTAAACTGTTTTGTTTATTTACTTCGGGGGTGAAATACATGTTACAAAAGGATTACATACAAATAAAATTGGTATAGTTAGCCTAGGAAAGAACCATAGATCATGTGAATGGGTAGGCGGATACTTGAGACCATTAATCCTCGTATAAGGACCGAGGGGCATGAGTGATAGATCTATTTGGGTGTAGCGAGCCCACACCCATGAGGACCAGGGTGGCCCATAGGGTGACTATGTCTTCCAGCCGGAAGCCCGGAACAAATTTGCTAGGTTTGAGTCTTCCTACACCGTCACACATATCAGTGGCCTTGCAAACCGTTGGTGATCTTTTCCTTGTTTGCATTCATACCGGGATTTACATACACTGTTTACAAAGGTTTTATACATACATATACACAAACACATGAACTCGCTCAACTTTTGTTGATGTTTTTAAACTACATGTATTTCAGGGAACTAAGTGGATCTGGCAAGTGTATGCATGTGTTTCAAGCTGCGTTATAAAAAAAGATGTCATCCGAGGTCGTAGGGTTTAGGAGATGTATCTTATTCCTGGACGAGATACATGTTTCTAAACTCGGGTTTGTTTAAGGTCTTTTGTTGAGTCTTCGTGAACTCGTTTAAACATGTTGTGATTGTAACTTAAATTTGGTGTCAACTTTTCAGACAAGTATGTTGTGGTATTTTCAAACTAATTTTCATGGATAAATATCTTATGGTTTTATCATATAGCATTGTTATGATTGAATGCTATGGTATTAAGAAGTCACACCAATAACCACGCTTCCGCAAAAGTCATGGTGTGACAACTTGGTATCAGAGCTTCGATCGTAGCGAACTAGGATTCTTTCTAGAGTCTAGACTACGATCATTAGGGCTCTCACGAAAATATTTTCATAACATATTTTCATTGCATACGCCAAACGCCCAGATCCAGGAAGCAAACATTTTTACAAATAAAAGACACAAAATACATTTCTAGGAACTCGTTTATATTTCAGTCTGAGAGACTAGGGAGTTAGTCTGAGAGACAAGCTAGGTAGTTCAGTCTGAGAGACTGGGTAGTCTGAGAGACTAGTTGGGACAGTTTGAGAAACTGGGAGGTTTAGTCTGAGAGACTAAGTAGTTTAGTCTGAGTGGATGGGTGGGATAGTCTGGGGAGACTAGGATGCATACATGCTTACATTGTTACTACTTACATGCTTATTTGATGACTGTTGATGTATGTGCATATGTTGTGATTGTTTTGTTACAGACACCATGTCCTCTTCTGATAGTGGAGTATCCGATACCCTTGAGTTATGACTTGTTGTTCCTTGATGGGTACTTAACACTTGGTTAATGAACTGGGACCATGGGAAATGAGCCATCATCTGTGGCATCATGTTAAAGCCTTGAATGCTTTCAGCGGTGGCTGTGTGGTTTGTTCCCATAGGAGTGCTCATGGCCGCACTCCGAGCCAAAGGCAAGAGTGCCAAGGCTTTCTCCCATGTATTGGCAACAGGTGGGGGAACACTTGAAACCAGTGACTGCCATAGTTGTTCAAGAGTTATTTTGTGTCCAAGGGGAGTGCCGGTTACGGCAGGTTGTGATGTAAACAATGGGAAAGCCGTTAGGCTTGGTCTCCCATAAGCTAACGGTTGGCTTGTCACACTTGGGCCAGCCTCAAACTGAGAAGTACTTAGACGTGAGCTGCTGAAAGGAGGTGGTGGTGGACCTGGTGATAGTGAGGGTTCAGGCTCGTCATAGTCTAGCCTTATCCTCACTCCTTTTTCTCTGTTTTGGCTCACATGTTGGTTGAGAAGAGATCTTAGTTACAGAAAATGCCGAGCTACTCCCTCCGGTGTCAGATCGACACGTTCCAGAATGTTCATGACACCAACTTGAGGAGAAAGAACCCCTGATCGAGATGGGGTTGGTGTTTGAAAAGATGCAAACTCCGGGAACATGGTTCCCATTGGAGTACCTCCCGTGGCGGAGAGGGGTGTAGACGTAGACGGCGACATTTGGCTAGTATTGGGTGTCGGAGTTTGTGACACTTGATTAACTTCACCGGGAGATTCACTTTCCGACATGATAATTATGGAGAAAATGGAGCTACACTACCGGTCTTTTGAGAAAAAATAAGCGGCGTAGCGCCACGGTGGGCGCCAACTTGTTGAGGCAACAAATACAAGAACAAGGATAGTGGATAGGCTGGTTAGGAAAAAGGCTTCAAGGGTTGAAGTTTACCTAACGTAGGTCGTGGGGTCCCCCTACGTTTTCTAGACGTAGAAGGAGGTTCACTAGTTGTGTTTGTTATTTACTTAAGATCTTTGGCTGAAGGATGTTCCGCCTCAGATACAAGGGTAAGTAAATTGTGTGATTTGAAGTGAAGAAGAGAAACTTGTGTTGGGATTGAACCCTACAAAGGAACAGTTGATAAAGCCAAAACTGATTCAGAACAGTGGATCCTTCATAAGCAGTTGTTTGTACATATCTTTCCCCTTGACAGTGGCTCTAACAACTGATGATCTCCAAAGTACTACCCATTACAACTACTGCTAATCTAAAGACTGATTAAGTTAAAGTACTGAAGCTCAACTACTGATATGTCTCAAGTAATGCTGATGACCAAAGCACTGCTGGAGTTATAACAGTGGAATGAAGAATCAGTAGTTTAGATATGCTGTGTATTGTTTTATGTATATCAGTAGTTTCAGTATCAGTGGTTGTATAGATCAGTACTTGTAGGTGGTTAGGAAGTTAGATGTCACTTTCATGGTGACGTCAGCCAAAGATGCTCAGTGGTTGTCCTGTACTATAAATAGAACAGTACCCTGTACTGTTAAAAGAGAGCCCCATGACTGATGCATGTCTATTCTCAGCTGCCTCAAACAAAGAGACAGAACTTTGGCACAGAAGATTGGGGCACACAAATCTTAAGACAATCACTGCTTGGACAAAACAGGGCCTTGTAAGATGTCTTCCGTTAAAAATGTTCATATGTCCTGAGCATTGTGTTTCCTGTTTAAAAGGAAAACAACATAAAAGCTCTTTTAAGACCATTGAAGAGTCCAAAACAACCAAGTGCTTGCAAATGCTACATATGGATCTGTTTGGCCCAGTAAAAGTCATGAGTCTTACAAAGAAAAGATATTGTTTGGTAATTGTAGATGACTTTTCTAGGTTTACATGGACTTATTTCTTACATTATAAAGATGAGACTGCAGGCATTTTGCAAGATTTTGTCAAACAGGTTGAAAAGCAATTTGACTTGCCAGTAAAAGTCTTCAGGAGTGACAATGGCACAGAATTCAGAAATAGGGAGTTGGATGAGTTTTGTGTGTCAAAAGGAATTGTGAGGCAGTACAGCATTCCAAGGACACCAGAACAAAATGGGGTTGTTGAAAGAAAGAACAGGACATTGATTAAGGCTGCCAGAACCATGCTTGCTGATTCAGGTTTGCCATTGACTTTCTGGGCAGAGGCTGTAAACACTGCCTGCTATCTCCAGAACAGAGTTTTGATAAACCCCAGGCATCAAAAGACTGCCTATGAAATTATGTATAAAATCAAACCACTGATCTCATACTTCAAAGTCTTTGGCTGCCCATGCTTCATTTTAAACTTACAAGATTCCATTTCATAATTTTCAGCCAAAGTTGATTGTGCTTATCATTTGGGATACTCAACCACTGCTAAGGCCTACAAAGTGTTTAACACTAGGACTAAGACTGTGGAAGAGACTTTGAATGTCAAGTTCAATGAACTTTCTTCAATGAAGATCCCTGCAAACCCTGCTGAGTTATTTGATCTTGATAAATTCACCTTTGAAAATGTTTTTGTCAAGACTAACAGTGCAGGTCCATCTCAACCTCCTCCATCAGACAATGGATATGAAGTCATCATTCCACAACAGAAATTCATCCATTGTCAGAGCAGCAGATGTTCAAAACAGCTGTCAAAGCTCAGCCACTGCTGCATCAACAGTTGTTGACCAAAGTAGCCCTTCAACCTCTGTCACCACATCCCCAACCACTGTTGATCAAAATCTACCAACAATGGATAAAAGTCAACATGGTTTCACACCAATTCCTCCTATCCCTCCACCTCCATTTTAAGACACTGTTGGATCATCAAAGTCACCAACAGTGGTTATCTCAGATGATTCACATCTGTAGCCTTCACCCTTAAATGCCATTGTTCCATACAAAGGAGATTTAATCTTCTTGAAATCTCATCCACTTGACCAAATCATTGGCAACATCAATGAAGGGGTGCTCACCAGAAGTCGATCCCAAAACATTTGTCATTTTGCTGGCTTTCTATCACTCCATCAACTAGTCAAGTACCAAGAGGCACTGGAAGACAACAGTTGGGTGGAAGCCATGCAAGAAGAGCTCCAACAGTTCAAAAGACAACAAGTATGGGAACTTGTACCACTGCCAGAGAATGTGAGTCCTATTGGCACAAAATGGGTCTTCAAAAACAAAACTGATGAAAGGGGCATTGTTGTCAAGAATAAAGCTAGGCTTGTGGTTCTAGGTTTCAGACAGGAAGAGGGCATTGACTATGATGAAACCTTTGCCCCTGTAGCAAGATTGGAAGCTATCAGACTGTTCCTGGCCTTTGCTGTCAACCACAACATCAAGGTGTTTCAAATGGATATAAAATGTGCATTCCTCTATGGTAAGATACAAGAAGAGGTATATGTTTGTCAATCTCCTGGTTTTGAGGTTCCATTCTATCCAGATCATGTCTACAAGCTAAACAAAGCTTTGTATGGCTTGAAACAAGCACCTAGAGCCTGGTATGAAACTCTATCCACCTTTCTACTTTCTATTGGGTTCACAAGAGGTAAAATTGATAAAACATTATTTTTGAAATGGAGAGGGAAAAATCTGATGATTGTCAAGATTTATGTGGATGACATCATTTTTGGAAGCACATGTCATAAAATGTGTGAAGAGTTTAGACAACTCATGACAGCTGAGTTTGAGATGAGTGCTATGGGTGAACTATAGTGCTTTCTTGGTCTCCAAGTAAGGAAACTGCAAAATGGTACTTTCATTCATCAAGGCAAGTATGCAAAAGAACTTTTAAACAAATTTGATATGAATGATTGCAAACCATGTAGTACACCCATGGCAACCACAAAGATAGTCCTGTCTGATGAAAAGGATGATTTAGTTGATCAAACTCTTTATAGAAGCATGACTGGGTCTTTATTGTACCTAACTGCATCTAGGCCAGACATCATGTTTGCAACATGTGTCTGTGCAAGATCCCAATCAGCCCCTAGAAAGTCAAATCTTATTGCTGTAAAAAGGATATTCAGATACTTAAAAGGTGTTCCCACACTTGGTATCTGGTATCCAGCTGATGGAAATATCAAGTTTTTAGGTTTTTCAGACAGTGACTTTGCTGGATGTAACACAACAAGGAAGTCCACTGCAGAAGGGTGCCAATTCCTAGGCAATTGCTTGGTATCTTGGCAAAGCAAAAAGCAAGCAGCTGTTTCAACATCCACTGCTGAGGCAGAGTACATTGTTGCTGCAAGCTGCACAGCCCAACTGTTATGGCTTCAAAATCAACTGCTGGATTTTGGTATCACTGCCTTGAAAACACCACTCATGTTGGACAGTCAAGCAGCAGAAAATATCATCAAAAATCCAGTTTCACATTCAACCACCAATCACATTGACATCAGACATCATTTTGTGAAGGATTGCTATGAAAAAGGTTTGATTTCTCTGCATCATGTTCATACTAAGGATCAGCTGGTAGATGTGCTACCAAAAGCATTAGACACATCCACCTTTGAAAGCTTGATCTCTAGGATTGGCATGCTCAACATGGAGTAATAGGCAAAATCCTGTTTTTCTATGAATAAAGCATTAAAATGTTTTCAAAAAATCAAAAATCCATCCTTAAAAATAGTTAAAAATGAAAATTTTCATTAATCCTTAAAAGTCTGTCACAACCACTGTTTGGTTCAAACATCTGACTGTTGCCATTATCCACTGTTGAAAGACAACCTCTGTTCCTTTATTCTTCATGTTGACCACTGTTGACCAAACATCAGTGTTTCAATCACTGAT
>JARYGA010031177.1:0-29126 GCA_030545235.1 Helianthus tuberosus
AAATCGGATTACATAATAAAAGAGAACACCTAAACACATTATCGCATTAATCGTTTATCTTGACCTTTAATTTGTTATCTTTGGACACGGGTATTTAAAGCATACTAGGAATCCAATCCGTGGATTTCATTTGGCACTTTAAATATTATCAAGAATCTAACTATGAAGATAGGAAGATCATAATAGGAATTTGGTTTGCCCTTATTGAGTTGTAATGTACATATTAAGGTGTACAAGGAATCCAATCAGGGCTCCGATTTGGGCGATAATCACCCACAAGGATTCTTAAAATAGAGCAACCCATCGCCCTTCCGTTTCGAGTTTAAGCTTGTGTTGAAGTAGTAGCTCATATTACAATAAGCCTTCGTTTACACAAAATCGTTGTTCTTGAAGGACACGAGATTGAATATCAGATAGAGTTGAATGAAGCTTGACTCGTTCCTTTCGACTAAGCGCATCGGCTACGACATCCACCTTACCAGGATGGTAGCGGATCTCGCAATCATAATCGTTTAAGAGTTCACCCCAACGTCGTTGCCTCATGTTTAGCTCCTTCTGATTGAGAATATGCTGGAGACTTTTGTGGTCTGTGAAAACCACACACTTCGTTCCATAGAGATAGTGTCTCCAGATTTCAAGCGCAAAAACCACAGCTCCTAACTCAAGATCATGAGTCGTATAGTTCTTCTCGTGAGTTTTAAGCTGTCTAGACGCATAAGCTATGACTTTACCTCGTTGCATAAGAACGCAACCAAGTCCTAGATTCGATGCGTCACAATAGACAACAAAATCATCGTTTCCCTCAGGTAGAGATAAAACTGGAGCATCACAGAGCTTTCGTTTCAGCGTTTGGAAGGCTTCTTCATGCTTAGGTCCCCACTCAAAAGGCTTATTTTTCTGAGTCAAAGCAGTGAGTGGAACCGCAATCTTTGAGAAATTAGAAATGAATCGACGATAATAACCAGCAAGACCAAGAAAAGAACGAACTTCTGTAGGTGTCGTCGGTGTATTCCAATCCTTAATTGCAACAATCTTGGATGGATCTACATGAATACCCTGTTCATTGACAATATGACCCAAGAACTGAACTTCTTTAAGCCAGAATTCACACTTGGAGAATTTAGCAAAAAGTTGTTCCTTCTTCAGAAGTTCCAAGGTTAAACGAAGGTGTTACTCGTGATCGGCTCGAGACTTTGAATAAATAAGAATATCGTCGATGAACACAATGATGAACTTACCTAAATAAGGTTTACAAACCCTATTCATTAAGTCCATGAAGATAGCTGGGGCATTTGTCAAACCAAAAGGCATGACAGTGAACTCGTAGTGCCCATATCTTGTACGGAAAGCAGTTTTGGGGATATCTTCTTCGAACACGCGAAGTTGATGATACCCAGATCGTAGGTCGATCTTGGAAAAGTATGCAACACCTTGCAGCTGGTTGAAAAGATCATCAATTCTAGGTAGGGGATATCGATTCTTGATGGTAAGCTTATTAAGCTCACGATAGTCGATACACATTCGAAAAGATCCATCTTTCTTCTTCACAAAGAGGACAGGAGCTCCCCAAGGTGAAAAGCTCGGACGGATGAATCCTTTATCTGACAATTCTTGTTTTGACAATTCTTGCATCTCCGACGGTGCAAGACGATAAGGTGCTTTTGCAATCGGGTTGGTATTGGGTACAAGGTCAATATGAAACTCGACTTGACGAACTGGAGGCAAACCAGGCAGTTCATCGGGAAATACCTCTGGATAATCCCGAACAATCGGAATATCCTGAATACTTTTGCTCTTTCCTTTCTCCTTGGTGACATGTGCCAGGAAAGCCACATATCCTTTTCGCAAATAACTTTGGGCCTTTGTACATGACATAAGCTTCAAACCACCAGATGGCTTCTCTCCACGAACTTCCAGAATATCGCCAGACGGAAGAGGAATACGTACAATCTTATCGAAACAAACCACCTCAGCATGATGTTTGGTTAACCAATCCATCCTTATGATAATGTCGAAACTCCCAAGTTGCATCGGTGTGAGGTCAAAAGGAAAAAAGGTGATTATCAAAGTTAAATTGACAGTCGCAAATAACATAATTGAGTACAAAAAGTAACTTTGATAGATAAGGGTTTCCTTAGTTATCTAACCAAGGAATTAAAGTGATTACTCAGATTGCCAATTTCGTTTCTTAGAATGAAACGAGCACTTAGCATCTTCGAGGAAATCATGAGCGATCATATGAACAAGAGAACTACAAATACGGTTCTTTTGGTGTAGGTATCATAGGGTATGCCATACACACATGCAACTATATTTGTACATCGGAATTGCAAATAAAGATTTATTTATAAACAAAAATCGATTGTTTCCGAGTTCAAAGGAAAACACTAGAAACATAAACATAAGATTCGGATTATTCAAAGCAGTAGCTTTTTCTAATCGGCCAAATGCTCATGCATGGGTCGGATTTGCATTGACAAACTTTGGGCATTTGTTCCTGAAATGACCCATTTCGCCACAGTTGTAGCAAGTACCAGGCGGAAAACGAGCTCGTGCTGGATTTGCTTGAACAACAGTAGGATCTGCAACAGTTTTATTTTGGATCGCATAACGACATGTTTTGACCAAATGTCCCCATCGTCTACAGTGGGTACATTTGAAACATGGTGTTTGATCTGGATGATGACCATTGCATTGATTGCACAAGGGAGCAGTTCCCAAGTACGGCTTCTTGGCTGGTTGTGCTGCCACATGGCTAGGTTTTGCTTGATTTGGTGTAACGGCTACGGGATTCTTTGGAGCTTTACGCTTCTTTGACTTTTTCGGAGGCTCGGCTTCTGCTTTCTTTGATGCTTCTTGGGTGGCTTCGTTATTGAGACGAGACATGGCGACAGCTAATTCAACAGTCTTCAGGATAACTTCGCCTATTTGCTGGGCAAATTTGGCAGTTTGCTCGGACATTTGAATGTCGTTGCGGTGAAGAGACATTCTAGAGGAGATGAAAGATATAGGAGAAAACGAGTGAAATGTTATCGGATAACAGAACAACAACACATAGAAATTGCGATCATTTGTTTGTTACTTAAGGCAAACAAATGTGACGGTGTTTAATCAAAGTAAACGGGTCACATTAATGCATCACCGAAGACATGCTTGCCTATAAGTGAACACTCACCCCAAGAGTTCCAAGGTAAGAGTGACTGGTCCGATACTGCGGATTTGTACGAACACTATAGCCTTAGACAGAAAACTCAGGGTACAGGCAATCACCAATATTTTATAAAAATTCATTTTCCGGACTGAAATCAGATTTATCTTTTTCTGACTGCAGTCCACGGAATAATTTATTTAAAATTCATCGAGAGTCCGATTTACGAAATTCTAGTGAGAGAATTACAAATACATCGGTGGTCATCTACAGTACAAATTTCATGATCTAACTCTACACAGAATTCAAGTTATGACGGAAAACAGAATGCATATTTTCAGCAGCAAAAATGCAGCTCTAGCTGCTGTTACAAAATGACACTTTAAAAATAGTAAACAACCTCGAAAAATTACGATTCCAGTGCCATTTGATCAGTTTTTCAAAAATACACAATTTAGGCTTCAGAAAATCAGATTTTCGAGTTATTAAGGTCTGTTTACAGCCTGTTGAAGTCGGCTGGAAATGTTCATCAGCATGTTATTTTATGGTTTAAATGTTACTAAATCGTATTAACAAGTGTCCTAACAACGGGTTTATCAAGAAATCAACGATCAATCATCATGCATGTTTTTAACCAACCCTAAACCCACAAGATTCCATCTTCAAGTTTCATTCTTAAGTAAACTTTTATGTAAGATTTTATGTAGAGTTCCATGTTCATCTTTTTAGTGTTTCTTGTTCTTGTAATCAAACTACATATCATATCTATGAATAAGATGAAACAAGGTATAAGAAACTTACTACTAGCACAAGGCTAGGGATGATCCTCTAGTATAAAGATGAAGAAACAAGCAAGAACAAGGCTCCTTTGAAACTCTTCAACTTGCAACCTCCATGGAAGCTTGAATGGAGCTTGTTTATGAAAGAGATGAAGATGAATGATGAAGATGGTGGGATGTGGTTTCGGTTGTGGTGGAACCGAAAAGAGAGAGAGAGTAGAGATGGAAGAGTGTAAATCTTGTGAATGATTTGAAATCTAAGCAACCATACTACTTATAAGATTTCCTTCCATATTATGTTCATATTTACAAGCAAAATCAAATAAATTAATGAGTTAAAATCTAAACAAATATATGAAGTATGGAGGAGATTGAGTGTGTAATCTCTTGGAAGATTATAAAATATATATAAGAAGATATGGAAAGATTTAGTGAAGATTTCATGTACATACAATCTAGCCAAGATCTAAAAAAATATATTGGTGATCTTGTAAAAATATATGGTGGGTCCCTCATGGATATGACCGAAATTTGGAAGGGGGGTGAAGTGTAATTTTGATGGTAAATAAGATAGAAGTAGGTCTTTAACTGGATACCGGGTATTTTATCTAGCGTTTAAATCTCGGTTTATGGCGTTCTAAATTATTTTTATTATTCTATAAGAATAATCTGGCCAAAATATTACTAAAATAAATTTCAGTTGCCGAGACTGGCTGCGTTGTCTGCGTTTTGCAGTAGAAGCACCGTGTCGCGCAGAAACACACGGTACGCGCTTAAACTTGAAAAATAACGTTTTTAGGCGTTTTAATTTATTTTTCAACATGGACCTGATTAAAATAAAATTTTAATCCTAGCAGAATATTTTTGGGATTTAAATATTATCCGGGCGGTCACCAACGTTCGTTTCGCAGTTTTGTCGTAATTAGTTCTTTTAGTTTAAATAAACGTGTTTTCGCCATACCGAATCCTTCAAAACTTATTTCTAAGTTATGTAAAGGATATTTAGGGTATGTTTGGCTTATGTCACAGTTTCGGAGTGTACGTTGCGTTAAACTGATTGCGTTTACGCACCAGTTTGCGTATAACCTTCCAGAAAGTGATTTAAAGCTTGAAATCGGAAACGGATTAAAATGTAAAATCATCAAACATAATAACACATATAATAACACCAAAGCACATTGTTTTATTGATAACCAACATTGTTTTACATTATACGGTGCTTACAGAACACAGTTGTCACAGTTGGCCACTCGATCGGTGGTCTCCGGCGTATTGCGTTTCGATGTTTCATTTTGCTCATCAAGCTTTGCGATAATTTGGTTACACATTTTCATACCCAAATTCATATATTTATTATAATTAGTCACAAAGGGTCGTATAAATATCCACATTTCAAGTCTGGGTTGCAATAATCGAGTTGCGCGTTTTGAATATGCGTTGCATTGCGACACATCACAGCTATTGAGGAAGGTAGAATAGGTCCTCACTCAACGTCATCGTGAGTGTTAGTACGTGAGATGTGATGTGTTATTGCGATAAAGTATGCGTAATATGCGAAAATACTGCGAAGTAGCGATGTATGCGATATAGCTACATTATGATTCAAATCTCTGGTGCTAGGCGTAATGAGTATAACGATTAGTAACAACGCACGAACATGTGGGTTGTTACAGTATCCCCTGCTTTAGGAAATTTCGTCCCGAAATTAATCCATGAGAAGGGTTGCGAGGATCGATGCAAGTGGGAGTAGCGATTGAAAGCGTCAAAATAAACGAGCGATCGATTGAAATTCGACGAGCAAGTGCGTTGCGAAGACTGGGCGAAAGGCGGCGAGTAAGTCGACTCGTATACTAACGATAGCAACACACAAAAAGCGATCCAAAAGTGTTTTGATTTCTCGAAATGTTGATTAATTCGAAAAGGTTTGAAGAAACTTGTTTATGCAAAATCTTCCCACAGTGTGGCGTTAAACTGTTTCGATGTTCACGCCAGCGCTATGAGTGGGGTTTTATTAGGTTACTAAAAGATTTTAGGGTGTTTAAAACTTGTTTCACGAAATCTTCTCGTCACGCGGCAGTAACTTGAGTTGATTGTCACACCATTGTTACAAGATAATCTTGTTTTGTACAAAGGTTTTGATCAAATTTTAGAAAAAGTTTTGTAGGAAAAGGGTCGGTTTAAAATTTGGGTAAACAAAGCTTTTTAATAATACCAAAAATTTAATTTTTAAGGTCAGCCCCGCATGGCACTTTCCCACGAAAGTTCGACAATATGGTTAAAACGCTTATATATAGGAAGTACCAGCGGCGTCTCCACCATGTTTTAACCATATGGCTTCCGTCTCGTGAGGCACTGTCATACGTGTCAACATAGTGCAGACAGATTTGCGATGACTCGATCCAAACAAGAAAGGGTTGAATCAAGTCTTAAAAGGCGAACTGAGTGATGAAGTCGTTTTCGAACTCAGTTTAGCGACACGAGCGAGTGCGTTAAACGATAAGCGGTACGCGAAAATTTGATAGCACAACATCAACTTAATAAGCGAAGATAGCGGCGATAAGCGATAAGCGACAAGCGGCGAGCGATAGCGATAACCGTCCAGCGATAGGCGACGATCGATGCGTTACAAGCGATGGGAATATGCGACTTGATTAGATTAAACGACACCACAAGTTTTAACTGACATTAAGCCCCACATGGCCTTTTTTCCACGAAAATCTGCTGATATGGCTAAAACACTTATATATAGGAAGTACCAGCGGCGTATCCACCATGCTTTAACCCTATCAGTTTCGTTTCGTGAAGCGAGGTCATGTGTGCTAACATATCACAGATAACACAAATAACGGTAAGCGATAGCGATGGCGATTAAGCGATACATGATGAGCGATGGGGCAATACACAAGCGATATAGCGATACACAAGCGATAGAGCGATACCCACGATATGCGATAGCGCGATGCACATAATAAGTGATTGAGATTGCGATATAGATTCTTAGCGATAATGCGATTGCGAGCGTGTTTGACTTACAAGAAGTCTAGCGATTACACGCTTTGAGTTGCGATTCAGATTGTTACGCCTCGCGATGTAGTGTAGTGTGTCGAAAATAGATTTAATAGTATACTTGGTCTAATAACGTTCGACTTGTATGGCACTTTCTTCACAAGTCATTGGTTGGCATGGTGAAGCACTTATATATAGGAAGTACCAGCGGCGTATCCACCATGCTTCCACCACACTCCTTTGTCCCGTGAATAGGTTTCACACAATGTCGACATGGTCAAGACGCTTATATACAGGAAGTACCAGCGGCGTATCCACCACGCTTAACCATGCTTTTAACGTTATGGCATTATTGAAACTTATTACGATCCCCGTACACTGACCAACATAAGCCCGTGTGCACCCGTGATTAAGTTGTCCCTTGCAAGTTTATCGCAACTCGCTTCAAGAATGCATAGTAGGGGAAAACACATTATATAGTACATAGTGCTAGTATATAGTCCGTGTGCGAGTGCGAGAGAGTGAGAGATAAATAGAATCCACATTGTGTCGAGAAATAGAACAAGTTCAATATGCAAAAGAAATTAACGGCGAAAAATCGTATCATTACAACAACATTTGAAGCATAACTAATGTTGCTGTGGAGGACTTCTACGGAGACTGCGATTGTTGCTGGAATTCCTCAAGTCTGCGGCCCCGTGCGGCAGTGCTGGGTAAGATGACCATACCAGTTGCAATTTGCGCAAAAGCGAAAGTTAGCTTCTGGCGGGTGATGATACGTACACATGATACACAGGGGATGAATTCCGTTGTAGTCACGCTTCGAGGGAACTAGAATTGCTTGGAGGGGTTCTGGTTGCGACAGTTCAGTTGTTGAAGAGTTTGGGCTCATGGTCTTTCGTTTGCGGCTGGACTGAGCTTCCTGAGGCGGTGCGTTGGCGTCCGAGGGTTCGTCCGAGGACTCACCTGAAGAATCGTCGATAGAATCGTCGGAGGAATCGTCAGAAGAATCGATGACGATTTCTTGATGAGCTTGTTTGACAGGATTCTTGGAGAAAAATCCGTCCAAGACTCGTTTGTCGTTGATTTCTGCGGCCAAGCGATAGGTTTCTTCAATGGTAGCGGGTCTTGCAGCTTCGACAAAATCGCCAACACATTCAGGCAAGCCGCGAATGTACTTCGTGATGTCTTTTTCTGAAGTGTTGACTTGACTTGGGCAGATTATGCTAAGCTGTTTAAACCTTGCGGTGTAGCCAGCATTGTCACCTTCGACTTGCTTGATTTCCCAAAATTCGTCTTCTAGTTTCTGGACTTCGTGGGGAGGGGCAGTACTCCTTCTTCATGAGCTCTTTCAGCTCATCCCAAGAGAGGGCATAAGCTGCGGAGATCCCACGTTTGTTACGTTCGGTTGTCCACCAGTCAAGTGCTCGCGATTGAAATATTCAGGTGGCGCATGTAGTACGAAAACCATCGGGACACCCACTCTGACGAAGGGTAACTTCGATAGAATCGAACCACTGAAGTAGTTGGGACACACCTCCTTCACCCGTGAACTCCATCGGGTCGCAGGCTTTGAAGTGTTTGTAGAGGAAACCAGATTGCGACGCTTTTGTCTTAGAGTCTTCCGGGGTTCGAGAGTTGCTGAGAGAGTGCACTTGGGAGACAATTTAAGGAAAGACCTTGGCCACTTCCTTGGCCACAAGTGAGGCAATCCTCTTCTCGGCGCTTCGTTTGGCTCTTCTCCTAGCTGTTTGTCTCGACGTAAAGTCGTTGGAAGACATCTAGACAGAGAGAGATTTGGAGTGAGATTCGATCATAATGATTTTTGAGTTTTGCGATGCGATTGAGCGCGATCAAAACTTGTAGCGAGTAATATAATAGATTTCACGTAGGAGCCACATGGGAGACACGAGATTCCTAAGTTTCACACAATTGATTCGTTTTGCACATGTAAATAGTTGTAGCTTATACTTGTACACATACATGTCGGTATAGAATGCGTGAGGACGCGTTGAAGGGAGAAAGCGAGGGTGATTAATTAGAAATTAGTTTTGTTGCGAACATTCGTTTTTTGTTTTAGATTGCGATGGCCGTGCGAGTTGTGCGTTTGCAAAAGCAGGGAGCAAAAATCGGTAAATCGAGAAATCGATAAAGCGTAAAGTTTTAAATTGTAAACACATAAGCGTAAATAGGTTCCATAAAGCATAAAATCGGTGAATTGTAAGATAGAAAAATAGATAGAGTGCCTCGGGTGTTTAGGCGTCGACTGCCCAAGGTAGCCCAACTATACCCAACAAGTTCGGGCACGCGCGTTATCCTAGAAGACTTATGCTTCCACTGGGATGCAGCTCATGGCATTCATCTTCCTAGTCATCGCGTGGCTCGAGTCATCGTTATAGCCGAGTCCTTGGTGAGAGCTTTTGAAAAATATTTTATAGAGAGTGGAACGGTTTATTAAGATACGGGTTTCACCCCTGACTTAATAACTTCGCTCCAAGCTGTGGTTGTGCTCTTCGAATAAATTCGGGAGTTCCACTAGATTTTGAAATGGAGACTTTCGTTGAGTTATGGATGTCACTCCTAGCTCGACGAAAAGTTCTCGTGCTAAAAAAATGCGCCGAGTGAGCGATCTTGTCGAGAGCTCTTGGTTCTCACGCCTGATCTCGACTGAACCACTCGGTTATGTTATGCGAGTATTTTCGAAAATGTGTGTATTGTGTTAGCCTTAGGAAAGGCTAAGTAACATTCCAGCCTTAGGAAAGGCTCTTCGCGTGAAATTGTAGTATGCGGTGTTAACTCGAAGTAGTAGCTTTTAGCGAATTCGAACGAGCGTATCAAGTAGGCCCGTGCAATTCCTACTAGGTTCGCATGAGTCGGCCTGTTGGTACTTAGACTATAAACTAGGTCGTTTCTAAGACGTTGACCCGGACTAGGTCAAGTCTGGCCTAATTCCCTATAGTTATGGCTCTGATACCAATCTGTCACACCCCAACCGATGGCGGAATCATCGGGGCGCGGCACTAGGCGAATCAGATTGCTCAAGAGAATCCATAACAACTAAATTGCGACAGTATTTAATACGTTCATTATCCCATACTAATAAACAATACATTCACATAAGTTATCATAGATTTCTTGTCCTCTCGAACAATACAATCCGACAACATAGATTTTAGGTGAGTTTCTAGACTTCCTAGCTTGATTTGATGTAGACTGCGACTAAACCTGCAACATACGTTAAAACAACGTCAATACAAAAGTATTGGCGAGTATACAAGTTTTGATAGAGTAGCGTAAATAGTTAAAAGTGTTGCGAATTACCAAATACATAAACGAGATACCTTAACATACATGCATACAAGACAGATACTACCAGCTAAGTCACTCGAGCTGCGATTGCTATTCATCCTAACTAGACCCCGTCGGGTGCTATAGTACTATACTAGTTAAGGCGGGACCTCGCGAGTATGAGTCCTAACACATATGTAACTAGCATCACGTGTAAATATGCATAACAGTTATTCGCAAGTGATTAATAGTTTGATGGAATAATTCGTTTTGATAAATTTGATTTAATAGGAACGTATGTTACACCCAAAATGCGATAAAAAGGGGTCGAGTATACTCACACTAGGTGTTCAACAAGTAAACACAACTTGGTTGGATTGATGGGAGCGCGTCTGAGAATAGCTTGATTACAGATTGATAGTGTAAGCGATGAACAGTGCGTAAAACGGTGCAAGGTGTCAGTGGATCGGACGGTAATCCGATCGGATGGCAATCCGATCGGATGGCCAGTCGATCGGGTGACAATCCGTTCGGATGGTCATCCGATCGGGTGACCATTCGATTGGTTTGTTACCTCGTTTGGGATGGATGTGTTTGTGTATGATGGCTTGTATTTTGAAGTTTCCGTTGTAGCATTTTGAAAACATAGAAGTATCTCTACCCTTCAGGTCGGTCAATCGGACGACGGTCCAATCGGGCGGCAATCCGATTGGTAGGACACTTTAGTGAGAACAAGTTCACAGCCGTTTGTCACTCGATCGGATTGCAATCCGATCGGGTGACAACCCGTACTGAACATGTTGAAAATTGTTTAAGTCCCAAACGTCACACGATCGGACGGTCACTCGATCGGATGGCAATCCGATCGGGTGGTAATCCGTTTCAACGTTCAGATCCTTTGAATAGTTTGAGAAATAGTTTAAGTATGGAACCAAGTGCAGCCCGATCGGACGGCCGGTCGATCGGGTGGCAATCCGATCGGGTGGTAACCCGATCAGACGACAATCTGTTCCGACGGTCTGATCGTCCTAACCCTTGTTTCCGTTTAAAGTGTTGTAGCTTTAATGAAACGTTTCGATATCTTGCTTGAACAACAGGACCCTTATCTCGTCCCAAGTGACCCGACCGAACAGGAATCACCCTAGTCCGAACAGTTCACGGTTCGAGTCGGTTGTTCATGTTCAAACCCGAAATCAACATCTCTTCCAGATAGAATTCAGATCTGGAACTAATGCATCACTAAGAATGAGTAGAAGATCAGATCAAGCTCCGATTCCATCAGGTTTGAGTGCATTGAGTGTAAAAGAGTTGAAAGAAAGTTGGAAAACCATCTTTCAATCCTTTTTACCATGAATATGTTCTGATCTACGAAAGATCTTTGTTTATTTATTTGGAAATCGTTCAGATATAAATTGTTCTTGGTGGATTGAAGCCAGAACATGAAGTTCATAAGAACACCATGATGACATCATCCTAGAACACCTTGAATCTTAGTGATTTCACGGTTAAAAGTTAATATTCAAAAGATAGAAAGTTGGAGGAGTGACTAGGTCAAGAAAGTACAAGGTTTAGGTTGAGAACTTACAAGAATCGTGAGAGATCAAGAGAAAATAGCCCCAAAGCGTGCTGGTCGAGTGAGAGCTGTCACATCACTTGAA
Organism: Helianthus tuberosus; assembly: GCA_030545235.1. Lineage (NCBI taxonomy): Eukaryota > Viridiplantae > Streptophyta > Magnoliopsida > Asterales > Asteraceae > Helianthus > Helianthus tuberosus. Next base: position 11,880 of record JARYGA010031177.1, read on the forward strand.
CAGTGATGTGACAAGGGCTATTTATAGGTGAAGAGGAGGAAAGGTGGTGAAGTGCAACGGATCGGGTGGCAATCCGATCGAACGGCTGTCCGATCGGGTGGCAATCCGATCGGGTGGCAATCCGATCGGTTGGCCACTCGATCGATTAGCTACTCGATCGGTGGTCTCCGGCGAATTGCGTTTCGATGTTTCGTTTTGCTAATCAAGCTTTGCGATAGTTTGGTTACACGTTTTCATACCCACATTCATATATTTATTATAATTAGTCACAAAGGGTCGTATAAATATCCACATTTCAAGTCTGTGTTGCAATAATCGAGGTGCGGGTTTTGAATATGCGTTGCGTTGCGACACATCACGGCTATTGAGGAGGGTAGAATAGGTCCTCACTCAACGTCTTCGTGAGTGTTAGTACGTGCGATGTGATGTGTTATTGCGATAAAGTATGCGTAATATGCGAAAATACTGCGAAGTAGCGATGTATGCGATATAGCTACATTATGATCCGAATCTCTGGTGCTAGGCGTAACGAGTATAACGAGTAGTAACAACGCACGAACGTGTGGGTTGTTACAGTCGGATTCAATGAGTTCATAAATAATTATTTGTAGGTGTTCAAAATAATGCTTTTCATTTGTGTTTGTCATTCTAAAAAAATTAAAAAAATGGAATTAAATAAAGTTTGCATTTCTATTTCTATTTCCATTTCCATTTCCATTTCCATTTCCATTTCCATTTCTAACTCAAGTACTATTAACTTATATTTACCCAATATTAATTTACTAGTTTAAGAACCCGTGAATTTCACGACTTGCTAAAAGAAAATATCTTCATTATCATATTGACATAAACATTGTATAAAAACACAAACGAATATATTAGAGTACAACGACATATTGGAATTCATGAATATGCAATGATCACAACTCGTTGAAAATCTCTTTATAAACCACATTAGTTGTTTTATCTGTAGGTTTGCCGTTGTTGTCAAGTATTAGTAGTTTGACTTCCTCTCATGTTTTTTCTCTTGATAAAGCAACATACAATTGACTATGAGAGAAAACAGATTGTTTTAAGTACAAACCAACTTTAGAAAGTGACTACCCTTGACTTTTGTTTATTGTCATTACACGGGTTACCCAAAGTAAATTATATAATATTTAAGAATGTTAACATAAAACTTGAAATGAAATAAGACTTTTGTTCTATTCTTATCATTCCCCGCCAATATCCCTGAAAAGTGCCTTCACCACATGAAGATCTGTAGACAAAAGAACCATTCATCACCGCACGAAGACCTGTAGACAAAAGCATCATTTCTAATTAAAAACTATTTAAAGAATTGAAGCTTAGACCTAAGAGATTCACATATCATATTAAAAGTAATTGTTCTTATTTCTTAGGCCCTAGCAAAAAACAAACAAAAATACTATTAAAACTTAGGGTCATACGGACAATAATGTAAGACTTAAATGGTTGTGAAAGTCTTACATATTTATTAAATTTGATATAAATATGTTTTTTTGGCTTCTTTCATATGTGTTTTTAGCAAAATCATATTTTTCAATGACCAAATCAACCAATCATATGTGATTGTAGTAAAACCATATTTTTCAATGACCAAATCAACCAAATAGTTTATTAATAAAATCAATCAGTTATGGAAGTCTAAAAACATAAAAATCAATTATAGGTTCTGTTTTAGCCTATAACCATTGATTGAAGACAAAATTGCACAAATCAATCTTTATGTTATAATTAAACTGCACTTCATACATATCATTATGAAATCCGCAAAACTCAACATTTATGTTTATGGTTTGTTACATTTATGTTTATGGTTTGTTAAATTTTATAACCTTTACAACTAACGTTGTCCAAAAACTCTGTTAAGTTACCTTACATGCTTTGCATGTGAGGGTATTATGGTCTTTTTATAAGAATTTTATAACATAAAGGTTGATTTGTGTAATTTTGTCTTATTATAATTATTATATTATTATTATTTAAACGCTTTATAAGAAATGAACTCCTATTATTATTATTATTATTATTATTATTATTATTATTATTATAAGAGTTAATATTAATGACCAGTGTTTATAAACTAAATTTATAAATGTTTTTAAATATTAGCTCATAATGACTTCATTAACGATAAATTAACAATAAACAAAATGAAACTTATATTGACATCGGTGTTAAAAATTTGAAGGAAAAAGAAATAAATAATATATGAAATCTCACAAAAAGAAAAATGTAGAACTTTTTTAGACAACTAAAGTTAACGTTTCATTTAATTTGATTAAATTACATAATATATTTATTTAACTATAAAAATATATATACCTACTTTGTTCATAACTACATTATAACGACTTAGATTGAAAAGAAACTAAAATTGCATTTAATACTTTCGGGATACTTTTTGAAAATTTCTGAAAAAATAACTAAATTAATAAATACAGAATAAGTATATATTTTTTTTAATTTTCAAAGAATCCTTGTAAACTTAATACATCATAATTAATCTAGTAATTAAGTTATCTAAGTATAGATCGATGGTAACAAACTATACAAATAAAATTGATTAAATAATGGGTTAAAAGTAAAAAGTCACAATATGTGAATCAAGGTCGTGTCAAATTAGTTGGATGGTGTTTGGTTCTATCTTTTTTAATATTTTCAATGTAACAATTATTTGAAATGAACAACTACGTGAGTGTAAACACGTCTTTACTATTATTTATTGTTGGTGAGGATTGTTTTTTTGACAAAAACTACGTGAGTGTAAACATGTCTTTACTATTAATTATTGTTAGAGAGATTTTTTTTTTTTAAATTAGATAGAACCAGCGAGTCAGGCTGAAAAATAATTATATGGTCAATTTGGCTAGGATATTACGTGCCATTAAAAGGTAGGCAAATATTATATGCGTTTATATAATATAATAATAATAGTTAATAATAAACTAATAATATATAATAATACGACAAAATTCCAAAAATCAACCTTTATATTATAAAAGGGTCATGAAAAGACCATAATACCCTCACATAAAAAGCATGTGAGGTAACTTAACTGAGTTTTTGGACGACATTAGTTGTAAAGGTTATAGAATGTAACAAAACATGAACATAAAGGTTGGTTTGACAGATTTCATTGTGAAAGGTATGAAGTGCAGTTTAGATATAATATAAAGGTTGATTTGTGCAATTTTGTCTTGATTAAATCAAGTCTCAACAATAATTATTTAGGGTTCAACTACATACATTTACATAAACTAGTAGGGTGCCCGCGCGATGCGGCGGGGGCGACACTTTGGATTGCGGCACTCGTTGCTGGTAGTTTTCTTATTTGTATATGATAACATTATTGTGGTGGATATATGTCATAAGTGTTACACATGGGATACCACCTATAATGTCTTGCAATGTTCGATCAACTGCCTCTATCGCCTGACGTTTCGCCATCGATGCCTCATCCCATATAATTAACTTGGAGGACCTAATTAGTTGACTTATAATTCCTAAAATTTTGGGACATAGTTTACTATTTATCTACTAAATATCGTAAATTAGTATTAAATAATTCCTAAAATTTTGGGATATAGTTTACTATCTATCTACTAATATCGTAAATTAGTATTAAATAAATATCGTAAATTAGTATTAAATAATTCCTAAAATTTTGGGATATAGTTTACTATCTATCTACTAATATCGTAAATTAGTACTAAATAATTCCTAAAATTTTGGAACATAGTTTATCTTCTATCTACTAAATATCAAAGTTTTGTTTTGTTATAAAAATTAATAATAAATAAAGTATAGAAAAACTGTTTTAAACATGTAAAGATTCGTTTGTTAATAAAAAATACTAAACAAATGACAAAAGTATATTAGTTCAATCGAGATGTAAATTACAAGTGCAATAAAATAACACAAAACATAAACTTCAAATATAAAATAAACTTTATTATTCATGGGATAGTCTAGATCAAACAAAAACAACTGAAAATGAAAAAAAAAACATAAAAACACTTGATATATTTCATCTAATTTCTCTTCTTTTTTGATCCGTCTTTCTTGTTTGTACTCGAATCAGCAGTATCATCTAATTCATCTTCTTTCTCATCGTACTCAGAATCATCTAAATTTATAACCTCGACCCATTTCTATTCAGAGAGTCTCTTAGATCTTTTCTTTTGATTCTCATACTTCCGATCCTTAAAAAACAAAAATTTAATAAAAAAGTTAAAAAATGATTAAATAAATTTTATAAAAAAAACAAATATTGAATAATTTTTTTTAAAAAAGATTAAATAAATTTTAAAATTACCTCTTTACTAAATTGACGTTGAAGATTAGACTTGTATGGACTGAACATTGCACCATAAGAAATAATTTCAACACTATTATCACCATCATCCTACAATAAAACACCAAATAATAACATAACGAACTTGTTAATATGAAATATTATAAGAGAAAATATTACTTAAAAACTAACAAAAGCTTGTTCGACAACTAGGGTGTTTAAATTGGTGTGTTGAATCTGAAAAATCAAATAAGTTAGTATTCACATAAAAGTAAATAAAAGAAAACAATTATTCATTATTGCGATATAACAAAACTTATCATAGAACCGACCTTAGATTTTTCAATATCGCATGCTTGTTTTTTCGCATCAAGTGAATTCAGAACTGGCTCCATATTTTAAATCTGTTTAGCAATAGAAATGTAGAATTGTGAGTGTTTGCTATGTATTTATAGTAGTCCATTAGGGTTTAGTTTTAGATTGGTCATCCATTTATTTAGGAAGTTTGTTGTGAGTTTTAAGTTTTTAAAATAAGATGCACATATCCTGTTTAGTTTGTTGTGGCATGTTTAATAGGAAGTTTGTTGTGAGTTTTATCTATACTATATTAAACATGCCACAACAAACTGACTCTGTACAAGTAAAATTAGGGAATATTTTAGTTTATTAATGTCGTTCAAAACAAAAAACTTGGGTAAAAAACAAATGTTAATGCACGGTAGCTAGGTAATGGTCAAAGCTGGCTTGGGTAAAAAACAAATGTTGGCTTTACTCAATTGTACATTTACGCATCGGCTATTTGTACTTTATGAACGCACGGCGAAACTAAAAAAGACAACTATCGAAACGTTTAAAAAAATGTGCCGATCGTCATGGTACCTTCGGATTTTTTAAAAACATTACGGGTTGTAAGATATCACAGGAATACATTAAAGAATTAAAGAGGGGGGGGGGGAAGTGTAACTAATTACCCATAATTATGTTAAATGTCAAGGATTTAAATGTAATAGATTGAGGGACTAAAAAATAATTATGGTTTAAAAGACCACTTTACCCTCATTCTAGGGGTTTATTTATAAATAATGGGGGAAGAAGTTCTTAACTTTTGGGAATCCTTCCCTCATGTATTATAATATAGTATAGATTAACACCAAAAACATGTACTCAAACATATCAATCATCAATAGAAAAAAAAAAAACAAAAAATACCTCACTTAAATTGTCACACCCTCAAATTCCACACGCGGAATACTGTCGCGAGGCGTGTGACTGGCCAGGATCTTAACCATTAATCACGTTGAACCGATTACTTACGTTATAAATTTTTCCAAATAAAAACGATTAGTCTACATATTTAAACGTCTAAAAACACAGTTTAATTTAGCAGCGGAAGTACAAAGAAAATCATCATAGTTCAAAACCACAAGTTCTTAATTTATGTATTAACATGAAACTTACGTACCACGCACTCCAGCCGATTGCAATGTCCGTCCAAAGTTGTATCGAGCAACCTGCAAAGCATGCAGTAGGGTGTCAACATAAAGTTGGCGAGTTCACCATTGACCAGTTTTAGTTTTCGAAAACGTAAGGTGTTTAGATAAACCATTTATAATTACGTTATGGGGAGCTACCCCATCAGTAAGCTCACTAAACTGCGGATATCGAAACTGATGACTGTCCAATTGTTGTGCCCCGTTTGTCAATGTCTATCATCATTGACCACGTGCAAGGCCTACTAGTTCACGCCCGACCCCCCCGGTCACGGTGTGAGGTTTGTCAAACCTAATAGCGCTATCAACTAATATCCCGTTCGCCCCCGGCGATTAATCGGTATTGTAAGTGAGGACTTTCCATGATAGAGTTTCGTTTAGTTTTGCTTGTTGTGATTTATAAATAATATCCAAACGTATTCCCCCCGGGAATAGCAGTTTAACATATACAATCGTATTTCCCCGGAAATATTAGTTTAACACTATCCTTCACAAGGATAGTAGTTCGTCCGTGTCCCCCCGGGACGCATGCTTTTAGTGTGTGTGAACTCACCTTGGTTTGCTCGGCAGGTTATTTACTTGTTTTGATAGTTGGTCAACCACGCCCTATTATGGTTACCAATGTTTGTTAGGTTTGTTATGCAAGTAACATCACGTATTAATTACACGTATCTAACACGTATTTAGCAAGTAGTTGTACAAGTATCAATTATTGTATAACACCTTAACCATAAATAGTCCATGTACAAAACAGTTAATCATGAAATAATAATATGGATAAGTGAGTGTGCGACCTTTTAAAAAGTTTTGGGCTTTTCTAGTATGCGACCCACTAGAATAACGCCCAATGTATGTTTAATGTGCGGCCCACTTGTCAAGTGTGTGACCCACACGGGAGTGTGCAGTCCATTGACAAGTGTGCGGTCATACAAGCGAGTGTGCGGTCAGGTCTACGTGTGCGGTCAAAGTTTAAGGTGTGCGACTATGACGTGAAGTCGTAGTCTCACGCAAGTTTAAACCAATTACAACTAATAGATAGCAGCAAGTGGGTATCGAACACAAGGAGTTTGTGGAAAGTATGTTGATTATGTAGTTTTGTACTTAACGAAAATTAAACTAAAATTGCAGAAATTAAAATTCAAGAGTTGATTTTTGGTTTTTAAGAACTAAATTACTAAACTAATTGCAAGTCAAGATTGGTTGTAAAAACAGATTAAGAGAGAATGACCATCTTAGGTCTCTAGTTTCCTTTAACAATTGTGTCTCAATCCAACTAGAAAGAGTCACATAGACATGACTCATGCATAAACATTTGTTGTGATAAAAGGGAACTAAGTACTCGGATTAGAGAAATGCGAGGTTGTTACCCGATAACCAATTAACTAATATCCAACCCTAACCCCTCCCGTAATATCTCGATTGTCAACGACACCAAGAACGTACGGTTTAGACTAAGATCAAAACATCAATTAACAATTTACAATCAAACATTCATGCACCATAATAAACATAGCACACATACCAAGTTCATTATTCTAGAAATAAAGATAAACACACAAGAGTCATAGAAAAACCTTTAACCTAAGATGATCACCGAAAGTTTAGCCGAACATTGTTTGGTGAATCATCATAACACAAAGATTAAAGTTCATACGAATCAAAACACAAACCGAAATGTTAAGAATTGTTCACAAACACTTGCACAAGCCAAAAATCGCCCTGAAAACTACTGAGAAACGTCCCCAATGATGATATAGATGAAAAGGCTCCTGCAAACGTCTTTTTAATGGGCAGTTACATATTTTGCGTCAGAGCCTACCGTAAATTACGGTAGGTACCGTAATTTACGGTAGCTGGCAAACCTTTAGCTGGTTCTCTACTGGAGTACGGTAGGAATTTGGGCTTTCAGGGGCTACCGTAAATTACGATAGCCACCGTAATTTATAGTAGGCTCCTGGAACTTCTCCTTTGTTTCTTCTTTCCAATCCAAGTGAAACTCGTTCCAATCCATTCCCATCCAAAGCAACATTTTCCCTCTTTTTAGGCTCCGAACACACCTAAGACACAAACAACGGTAGTTATCTAATTCAAGATAATTACACAATTAAAAGAGGGATTAACTCGTCTTTTAACACACTTAAGAGTTGTCCCATAGACCATCCGTCACATCCCCACACTTAACCGTTGCTTGCCCCCAAGCAACCCATCAAAAACCATTTTCAAGTGCATAAGCGATCAACATAAACCAAGCAAAAACATGTCGTCTTTTTACTAACCTTTTCCTAACACCCTTGCAACACACCCCTCACTATATCTCTCCTTTCGGTGACAAGTAAAAACTAGCAAAGATAAGCTAGATACACACAAGGCAAATGGGTGAGTGCACAACTATATGCTTGTACCTAAATCGGTCCCCCACCTAAAAAGTGCCAAAACATGAATGCAAATCAAAGGGACTTAAAGGTTATAACGTGGCTAGGCATACAGGTAGGAAATGGAAATATATATGTATAGTAGCGAATGACTTGACTTGGTCTTTTTATTACACATTAAGTAAATAAAGCAAAACATAAACTTCTATATATAAGACAACTCATTCATCATTTTTCATTTTTCTGCTTTTTCTCTTTTTTTCTTCTTCTTTCTTTTCTCTCTTTTTTTTAACATAGCAACACATCAACCAAACATAACATAACATAAATAAACACAACTAGAACAAACTACTAACACTACCAGACCGGGTCAAATCGGGTAATTTTTTTTGGGGAAGGAGGTATGGGTTCACAAAAGATTGGCTTTAGGCTTAAAATGGGAAACTAAATGTCCAAATCCCCGCCCCTCTCACTACCAAGCTCATATATATAACTTATGAGGCTCAACCCCCCAAATCCCACACTCGCACACACCGTGACGAGGCTACCTAAGTGCCCTTATCCTTTCCACATTCATGTTTAACTAAAGCCTCAAACCGTATTTAAGCACAAGTTCTAATGCACCCCCACCAATTGCCACTCTCATCAAAGATAGAAATTATTTATTTACATTAGTGGCTTCAACTCTCACCAAGACAAAGGGTAAATAAGGGTTGCCGATGTGTCACTCGGGGTTAGTACAAAGTGTTCAAATTTCAACAATGTTTCGCTTGATTTAAAATTTTTCAAAACCATCAAAATTTTCCCCCATCTCCACACTTGGGATACATTGACCCCAATGTATGGCTTTGGAAGGAAAAGATCGCTAAAAACCCATTCAACATCAACATTAGCATAGACACTCAAACCCCAAATTTCTTTTTGTTCTTTTCTCATTTTTATTTTTATCTTTTTTTTTTATAAAAACACATTAACACAACCAATCTAGCACAACCCGACACATAAATGTAACACCCCGTGTTTCGAAAGTCAAAGTCAAAGTCAAGATTGAAGTCAAAGGGAGACAAGATCGCTAGTTACAATCTGTCACTCCTTGGTCAATTCCTGTTTTGACTGATAGTTAGTCTATTTTATGCTTTACGTTAGTTGTATTATGTGGAGTACTTATTAATAGTCGAGGTTTATTCGATATTTATTGCATATTTAATCGCTTTATCGCTTATCACAATCGCACTCGCAACTCGAATTACGCGTTCTGGATATTGTTTTTATGTGTGTGTGCCTTTTATGTGTTACTTGTGCATGTTATTTATGTTATGTGTGGTGATTAATCGAAACTCAATCGCAATCGAATTGCAAACGCTAAACGCAAGTCAATTAAGGATGATTGTATGTTGATATAGTAGTTGGGATTAAAAGTAATTTGAATAGGAAACTCTATCGCATCACCACGCTCGCAATCACAATCGAAACGGGGAAACTCGTCGCACCGAACACTCGAATCAAGTGGCTAATCAACCAAGTGACCAGCCGATCGACCAGCTGCTCGATCGAGCTACCACTCGATCGACCAGGAATTCGATCGGGCTGCCACCCGATCGACTAGTCCTCTCCACTTATGGAAACCCTATAAATACCCCTGTCAACATCACAACTTACCACTTTTGCACTCTCCTGTCCGACCAGCGCTCCAACTCTAGCTTTTCTTCGATTTCTCGCGATTCCGGTAACATCTCAACCTAAATCTTGTACTTTCTTGATCTACACGCACTTCTAGACCCTTCTATCTTTTGAATCTTAACTTTTAACTATGAAATCACTAGATTTGAGGTGTTCTAGGATGATGTCATCATGGAGTCCTTGAGAACTTCATGTTTTGGCTTCAATCCACCAAAAACAACTTAGATCTGAACGATTTCCATATGAATAAACAAAGATCTTTCATAGATCTGAACATATTCATGGTGAAAGGGATTGAAAGATGGTTTTCCAACTTTCTTTCAACTCTTTTACACTCAATGCACTCAAAACCGATAGAATCGGATCTCGTGCTAACCTCCTACTCTTTCTTGTTGATGTGTTGGTTCGAGATCTGGATTCTATCCAGGAGACCACCGATTTCGGGTTAACCAAGAACAACCGTCTTGAACCGGTTAGCTGGTTGAACTTGGGTGATTCCTGTTCAATCGGGTCACTGGGGTCAAGATGGGGTTTTGTTGATTAGCACGTTGTCACACCGTCTCGATAAAACTACAGAACTATCAAACAACCAAGGAAGAAGACAATCATGTCGACCAGATTGGAATGTCGCCCGATCGGACTACTGTCCGATCATATTGTCACCCGATCGGGTCCCCACCCGACCGGCTTGCACCTTGGCCCCACACTCAACTTTTGTTTTCAAAAACTTTGAAGGATGAACGTTGAACGAAGTGCTGACCGATCGGATTACCACCCGATTGGACTACCACTCGACCGTGTGATGTTCTGACTTCAACACTTAATAATTTTCAACAGGTTCAATATCGACGGATTGCCACCCGATCGGACTACCATCCGATCGAGTGACAAACTGCTGTGAACTTGTTCTCACTAAAGTGACCAACCAATCGGGTTGCCGTCCGATCGAACGTCAGTCCGATCGACCGACCTGAAAGGTAGAGATACTTCTGTGTTTTCAAAATACTACAACGAAAACTTCAAAAGACAAGCCATCATATACAAAAACATCCTTCCCAAAGGAAGTAACAATCCACTCGAAAGGCCATCCGATCGGACGACCATTCGAGCGGGTTGTCACCCGAATGACCGGCCACCCGATCGGACTACCCTTCGATCAGATTGCCGTCCGACCCACTCACACTCTGCATCATTTTATGCGTCGCTTATCATTATGCTATCGTTCTGATCAGGCTAATCTTACTCTCTAGCGCTCCCTTTAATCCACTAATCGCTGTGAGTATACTCGATCCCTTTTTGCTTTACGCACTTTTGGGTGTTACATACGTTACTTATTCTAAATCACATCAAACACACAACACAATACTTTAATCGCTAACCAATTACCGCATGTTATACGTGACTTAATGAATGCTTGTTTGTTATGTTTACACATGGAATTCTGTCTACCTGCCTTAGCAACGATAGTACTATTTGTTTGGACTCAGCACCTGTTCACTCAGGGGTTGTTAAGGACAATTTGTTAAATGGCTCACAGTGGTGAGTGTGTATTACGAACTACCTTGGGCAGTCAACTCGCAGTCATTGGTATCGATAGGTTCATGTCGATAACTAACATGCCTCATTTTACACTGTGTACGTGCTGGTTATGCGTAACTATTTCGAACTCTATTATGTCTATTAAACTTGTATGTTCACCTTTACATTATGTGTATTGACCTTTATTTTAACATATGTGACAGGTGCTTAGGATGCTTATATGCTTAGCTTGCTGTGAAATCGAGGCTAGGAAAGACCTAGATCAATAAACAATTATCTGTAATAAAAATCTGAGTTGTCGGAACAGAACAATTTGACTAGATCTTTTCTGTAATAATTGTATTATCTTTTATGACATGGTATGGGACGTGTTGTTTTAAATAATTGGTAATTATAGTTGTTATGGAAACTTCTGGACAATCTGTTTCGCTCAGTGCCGCGCCCCGATGATTTCGCCATCGGTTGGGGTGTAACAGATTGGTATCAGAGCCGTAACTATAGGGAATTAGGCAAGACTCGACCTAGTCCGGGTCGATGTCTTAGAAACGACCTAGTCTATAGTTAGGTACCAACAGACCGACTTGTGCGTACCCTTAGGGGTATTGTACGAGCATGCTTGCTATTCTCGCTATTCTCGCCTACACTACACTATCACTGCACTTTAACTTTCGAAAATGAACAAGCGATTAAGTCGAGATTAGGTGTGAAAACCGCAAACTCTCGACTAAATTGTTTGTTCGACCCGCGTTTTTTATCTATAAACACGATAATCTGCGTTGAATCAGGAGTGAAATCCATACTTTGACGCATAATTCTCTTCTATTTTATCAAAACAGGAGCCAAGTTGTTAAGTCAGGGGTGAAACCCGAACCTTGACGACTTGTTCCGCCCTCTATTTTTGGTTTTACAAAACTCTCACCAAAGTCTCGACGGACTCCAACGACTTGAGGTCACGCTGAAACTGGAAGCATGCGTGCCGATCGCCCAGATTCGAGGTGAGAGCACATTCCCGAAGGAAAAAGTGTGTACGAAAAGTCCTGGTGAATGGTTGAACCACTTTGGTTAGTCGATGTCTAATAGCCGCATACAATCTATCCCTCGATTTTTACATATTTTGATTCTGAGCTCGCTACTACCGGCTCTGATAATTGTCGTTTTTATATGGATCTATGTGTTTTATGTGATTTATCTGTTTATGTGTTATGATTTTTGGTGATTTATTCATTTTTCGCTATCTCTTTGATCGACACACACGACTCGCACTGCACCTTTATCTCAAAACGCTAACAAATCGCTACCATTCGCGGAACGACCTTGCGACATATTGTTTGCTATGTTATTCGATTATACAAATCGCAAACGCTACCTTCGAACGGGCGCGTAGACTTTGAATGATAGGTTTCTGTATTCTGACTGCATCTTGTGATTACATGCGTATGTGCTTCTGTGTTTCTGTGCCTTACGTGCTTATGTGCTTACGTGAATCTGTGATCATGTGCTTATGTGGTTACGTGATTTTATGTGTTCCTGAGCTTTAGTAGTACTAGACGTGTGAGGTGAGATTCGACTATGTTATGTCTAAGACCTATGACGATGTCTGTTGCAGACAATGTCGTCATCTGGACCCTCATCTGGACCCCGTCACCCACGAGTTACTCGTCAAGAACAGAGAGACAAACGCCTTGCTGCCCTCGTCACTAAGCAAGTAGCAAAGGTTGTTCCTAAGATTGTGAGTGAGCTATACGAGACTGTGAGCAAATCGTCTGAAGAGTCCAGAACCGAGACTCCCAAAGATACTCCTGCAGCTGCTTTCAGCTTCAAACAGTTCAAGGCATGCAGACCGAAAGAGTTCACTGGCGAAGAAGGCCCTACGGCTTTGTTTCAATGGTTTGACTCAATCGAAGTCACCTTGCGACAGAGCGGATGTCCTGACAATCTCCGCACACTGAATGCGACCGGCGTCTTCCAGTCCCGTGCACTAGACTGGTGGACGACCGAAAGGAACAAGCGCGGAACTGATGCAGCCTATGGTTTGTCATGGGACGAGTTGAAGAACGTTATGCTCGAGGAGTTCTGCCCTCCCCATGAGTGCCAAAAGCTGGAGGATGAATTCTGGCATCTGAAGCAGAAAGATGGTGACAACGCTGCCCTAACTGCTCGCTTCAAGCAGCTCAGCATTATCTGTCCCGACCAGGTGAAGACTACCGACATAACAATCAAGAAGTACATCCGCGCTCTGCTGGATTGTGTTGCAGATTTTGTGCAAGCTTCAAATCCAGCAACAATCGAAGAAACTTACTTGCTTACCGCCGAAATCAATGACAAGCGAGTAAAAGCTGGTTTCTGGGATAATGCTTCAAAGAACCTGCACCAAGCTACCGCCGCACCAACCGCTGATGCCACCGCATCGTAGTCATCCAAGTCCTCTCGCCGCAAGAGGAAGAACAACAACAGCAGCTCCAGCAACAAGAACTGTGCTTTTAAAACCACTGCTGCTCCACTCCAAGCCATACCGGCTCAGCAGCAACCCCAACACCGATCAGCACCAGCGCCAATCACCTATGCACCGCCTGCAAAGCGTGCATACACAGGCCCTCACCCAGCCTGCCCAACCTGTACTTATCATCACCCGGTGGGTATCGCCTACCGTTTTTGTGTGCACTGCAATATGTACGGCCACTTCACCGCAAACTGCCGTACTGGTCCCCGCCAAGCCCCAGCTCAAGCCACTGCTCATCAAGCTCTGCTCCCAGCCCCTTAAGGACAAAAGCGGCTCAGGCACCCGCGGTCAACGCCAGAGTCTGCTTCGCATGTGGAGATCCCAACCACTTTGCAAACATGTGCCCAAACAGGGTTGTGAAACAAGAGCCCCAGCAACAGCAACCTCAGCAACAACAACAGCAACAGCAACAAGCTGCCCGCGCCAGAACATTCAACATCAACGCGTGCCAAGCACAAGCCAACAACAATGTGGTTAATGGTACGTTTCTCGTAAACGGTATTTATGCTTCGTGTTTGTTTGATACTGGAGCCGATAACTGTTTTGTGTCGTTTGAATTCGAGAAGCTCCTAAATCGTAAGCACTCCCATCTCCCCTCGACGTTCGATGTCGAAGTCGCCACCGGAAGAACCGTCGCTGTCAATTCTGTTCTTCATGATTGTACTCTTGAACTTAACAATCGCATCTTTCCGATTGATCTCATTCCAATGTAGCTCAGAAGTTTTGACATCATAGTAGGCATGGACTTTGTTCGTGAAAACCATGCTGAAGTTGTGTGCTTTGATAAGATGATTTGATTCGCGCTCGCTAACGGTGATATATTGTGTGTTTATGGTGAAACTCCCTCAAAAGGTCTTAAGCTTATGTCGTGTACCCAAGCTAGCAAGTATCTCCACAAGGAATACAATGCTTTCTTGGCTAACATTGTAGTAGCGGGGGAGGTAAAGAAAGGAAAGACAGAAGTGAAAGACGTTCCTGTGGTTCGTGAATTCCCTAATGTGTTTCCTGATAATCTTCCTGGCCTACCACCCAGTCGTGATATCGACTTTCGTATCGACCTCATTCCTGGAGCAAACCCTATTGCTAGAGCTCCTTATCGACTCGCTCCGTCTGAAATACGTGAACTCTTGAGTCAGCTCCAGGAATTACTTGATAAAGGCTTCATTCGCCCGAGCACCTCTCCATGGGGCGCACCGGTCCTTTTCGTCAAAAAGAAGGATGGGTCGTTCAGGATGTGCATCGACTATCGGGAGTTGAATAAGTTGACAATCAAGAATCGTTATCCTCTACCTCGAATTGATGATTTGTTTGACCAACTACAAGGTGCTACGTGTTTCTCAAAGATCGATCTACGCTCAGGCTATCACCAACTACGCATCCAAGAGGAGGATATACCCAAAACCGCTTTTTGCACGCGATACGGCCACTATGAGTTCTTTGTTATGCCTTTTGGTTTAACTAACGCACCCGCGGTTTTCATGGATCTAATGAATCGCGTGTGTAACCATTCCTTGACCGCTTCGTTATCGTGTTCATTGATGATATCCTGATCTATTCCAAGTAGAAAGCCGAACACGCGCAACATCTACGTTTGGTTCTCGAGCTACTCCAAGGGAATCGACTCTATGCCAAGTTCTACAAGTGCGAATTTGGGCTGGAGGAGGTTCAATTACTCAGTCACATTGTCAATAGTCAAGGTATTCATGTCGATCTCGCGAAGATTGAAGCAGTTAAGAGTTGGGTTACACCGAAGAACCCGTCTGAAGTCCGTTCTTTTCTCGGACTAGCGGGCTATTATCGTCGATTTATCGAAGGATTCTCTAAAATCGCTGTGCCGCTTACCGCTCTCACGCATAAAGACAAGCCTTTTGTTTGGGGAACTGAATAAGAGTCCCCTTTCCAAACCCTCAAGCATATGCTTTGCAATGCCCCTATCCTCACTTTACCCGACGGAAACGACGACTTTATCTTCTATTGCAATGCCTCGAACCTTGGTCTTGGTTGTGTTCTCATGCAACGAGACAAGGTTATCGCTTACGCATCTTGTCAGCTCAAGATCCACGAGAAGAACTATACAAATGTGACAACCCTCGTAATTACATGTATCCGTACAATTAATTAATATTAAATTGTGCTTAATGATTGTGCAGAAGTTTGACTAAATGGTCCTGAATGTTTTCCTAAGTGTTGGGAATTAAAAGTGTTACAAAAAGTTACATAAAAGACACTATACGGAACAACTTAGCACTTTAACGAACCGGTATCTAACCGAACAACCGGACATTACCCGGAACATCAAAATATTACTAGAAGCTTTGTTTATTTATTTCTGAGCTAGTTATTATCACTGGACACCCTTGCACACTATATAACACCATATATGTTTAACACCTAAACACTATACTTGAAATCCAACCATTTAACTTAACTACCCATGAAACTTACACTTTACCCCCCCCCCCCCACACCTTGTGGACGGTCACATGGAGGGTGACCCCACCAAAAATATTGTTAAATCCCACAATATCCATCATAATCTACCTTGGATTAATTTAGATTGCAAAAGATCTTGGAAGATTAGATTTGATTGGTGAACTAACTATATGGTAAAAAGAAATTACACATGGACCCCCTCCCCCTCTTGATATTTACGGCCCACATGAGGACCCCACTCATAGATTTTGTTCAATATTTTATTTAGATTTGTTGCTTGTGTATCTTGCCAAGATATTGTAAGAGATTATAAGTGTGGCTCCCTAGATCACAATATCTTTCCAAATCATTTCATATCTTCTCAAAGATCACACCACTCTCCCTCACTCTCTCCTCTCCTCTCGGCTCACTCTCTAACCGCCACCACCACCACCTTGCAACCCTTATCAATCCATTTTCAAGCTTTATTCAAGTGCTAGAAGGTGTTACATGAAGATGGAAGCTTGAAGAACTTGAGGGAACTTCATACATTGCTTTCATTCACCATCTTCTTCATCATTTTCTCTAGTGATCTTCCCTAGCTTAAAGCTAGTTGTAAGCTTCTTGTTAACTCTTGGTTACTTCCTATTTTTAGTAGTTAAAAGATGAAGTATGATGAAAATAACGAGAACACTAAAGAACATAAACTAGAAGCTTGAACATAATGTTTGCATGAAGATGAAATATGATGATATATTGTTAGATTGATGTTGTTTAGTAGATGGATGATGATTGCATGTTAGTTCTGGAGTAATTGACTTATAACCTGCTGTAAATAATCGATATGGGTCGTGGGTGCATTAGTTATTCGGTTGGGGAGTTCGGGTAACAATTAGAGCTGAAGCAGAATCTGTCTATGATTCTGCAGCCAAC
>JARYGA010031178.1:0-42258 GCA_030545235.1 Helianthus tuberosus
GTACCTGTTTCTAGGTTTTAATAATCCATATGTGACAGTTATTTATATAGTTATAAGTATTTGATTGAATGGTGCAAAATGGTTTTTGTTTTTCTTTATGCTTGGTGGATGTATTTTACTTTGTTGTTTTATTGTAATAAAATGATTTATTGAATTGAGTGCCAAAAATATTGATATATTAAATCGTGTATAGTATGTTAATTTTCATAGCATTTAACTAATTTGTATTAATCAGTACCTTTTTTTCTAAACAAGTTAGCATTTTAATTATGGTTTTATTAATCAGCTTAATGATAAATTATACAAAATATTAATATATTAAAATGCTTATACTAAGTTAAGTTAATTATCAATATTATTAAGGTTTATTACTATATAATATTGAAACTGATGGACTCGTGTTTGTTATTGTTTTAAGAGCTCAATACACGCACGTCTTTAAACTATTTAGACGTTCATTACTATTGACAAAGGAGTTGCCTTCAAGATAGAGTATTTTTTTGGTATTGTAGGCTATAGATGAGTGCCCGTATGTTCACAACCAATCTGGTAGATCGGTTTCAATGTTTTCGATCGATATGAAACACGTGACGATATCCATTTGAGTGTCGGTAACATAACGAACCTAACCGATACCGACCGAGTTCCCGCCGCGTAGCGCGGGGAATCCCACTAGTTATGCCAACATGTCTTAGCTTTATCTTAGGCTATAGGGTGTGAGGGGCATGATTGGGTCATCAATCGTCATGTAGGACCATTAATAGATTGCTACACCACCCCCTTGCCTCATCCATCATGATTCACATGGATTAAATCATGACAACCATGGTTATCTTTTCCTTATTTAATATTTCCTTTCATTTTCACAAAAATAAATTAAAATAAGATAATAGTGGTTTGAGTCATGACCACACCCTTAGGGTAATGGTTTTGAATTATGAATTAGAAGTAAGTGACATGGCGCTGATGTGGAGGGTCATGGTGATCATGAGGGTCATGACCACACCCCATAGACTTAGGGGCTTAAGTTTTCATGTGTTGTAGGTTGACTGTACATGTGATTGTTTTTGTATTTATATCTACGAGTATCCGGGACCCGCGCGTTGCAACGGAACCCTTAGACCAAACAATAAGTAACAGTAATAACGTTGAACCACAAAATTTACACTAAAACATAAAACATTATCGTAAAAAATAGAAAGCTAAGTCGAATTGTTAAAAATCATCTTCCTACTTGTTACATAGATAGATGTTATGTTATTTTTTAAACCTTATTAGTATAACATCAAGTTTTCACTTTCTATGTTTGATTGTTGAATAGTAAATTTAAGGACATAATTGACGAAGCTATTAGGCCACCTGGTATACTCTCACACCTATATGTGTTAATCCTAGTTGGCATCCGTTAACACCTTTTAAACCGCTCTTGAAGGGTGTTAAGAGGCATTAAAAGCTTCACATATTAAGAAGTTAACTAGGAGAGAGAGGGAGGGAATCAAACATTGCAAAATTTGCACACACACAAAAACAACATGCTATATATATGTATTTTGATTAACTTTAAGGGGCGTTAATGGGGTTAAACCATTTTCTTGGTGTACGGTGAAATGAAAGAGGGTCAAGTAGATGATGTGGTGCCTACGTGTAGTTAAGGGGCGTGAAAGTATACCCATAGCCTTAAAGATAAAGTGTTACCCCCTTGATGTCAAGGGTTCGAGCTCCATGAACATTAACTGTTTTTCCTTTTTTATTCTAAATAATTGTTCCAATTTAGTGGTGAGATACATAAATTATTTAAAATTCGATTGTGTAACTATCTAGATGTAAATAAAAAAGTAACATTGTGTTAATAGGATGGCTGCATATATGGTAAATGTTGAATACTTGAATACAATAAAATGGAAAGCTTAGTAATGTTTAGTTGAATAAAATATAATTGAAACCTAAATAGAGAAGTATTATTTTTAGAAATGACTTGGCAGGAAAATATGATAGTGGTAATTGACAGTTTGACACCTACCCTTTGTCTTCCCCCTTCTCTCTCTACAATTTCTCTTTCTATAGTCTATCACCACCACACCATCACAAACCACTACCACACCATCACCACACCACCAATCACCACCACACCACGGTGAGTCACTGTAAGACACCACTGTCATCACCGCCACCTAACACAATCACTACCAACTGCCAGAAAACACCTCGCCTCCATCCTCCGCCACCACCACCGGCCGACTGCCAACACCATTAGCACCAAACCCCCACGACCACCATCATCACAACAGTGCATCACCACCACCTAGCCGCCTCCACAACATCACAACGACTTACCGCCACCACCACAGCACCACCACCAACCGTCATCATCTCCATTTCAACAGCCAGCAACAACGCTTTCATCCTTGGTTACAACCATCACCATCGTCATCTTTGGCCTTTTGGCGACATTTTTGGCCATGAGAGAATGTGTGAAGAGAGTAGAGAAAGATAAATGGAGGTTTATGAGGTGATGGAAAACGAACAGGAGAGATAAAAGTGAAAAGTACTGATCAGGGTGTGCTTTAATGAGTTGTACATATTGCTTTATACACTTGTAAAAAATTGAACAGTAAAAGTCTCTCACATAGTAAAATTACAAATTAATATAGGGAAAATATGCTGTTTTCTGATACTAAATATGTCTATTTTTCCATGTTACTATTTAACCACCTCTTCTGTTACGGGTAGCTTTCTGTGTATATATCTTTAGTTCTGTTTATTTGTTTGCCGATTGTTTGGAGCCGGGGGTCACTCTAGAATTAATTTCTCAATCTCTAGACCCTACTAGTAGTTTTGCTAAATTATGATATTTACCGGGTATGAGTGTTGTAATAAGATTTCTATGTTGCGTGTATTTTATTCTGCTATTAATCTTTTGATCATAATAATTGTTCATATTTTTTTTCCAAATTATTGTTAAAATGTATACTCTTGTATGGAGACGAGTTTGATGATAAGAAACAACATAGAACTTAAATATAACTAAATTATTGATTATTATATCAACATAAAAAAATGATTTTGCATAACTTAATTAGAGATATGATATATTAGAGGATAATGCGTCTAAATTTCATTCATAACAATGGTATTACATTTTTTTCGAAATATAAAAAAACATGTTAAGTATATATACTTAGATTGCTTAGAACGAAAACACCTATGAAAAAACATGTGAAGTATAAAGACTCGGATCGATTAGAACGAAAACAACAAAACAAGAGATTGAACGAATTCACTAGACTCTTTTTATTATAAATCAAAACAAACAAACAAATTACAATAATCTTAACTATCTATTTATAGTAATCAAAACATCTTCGAAAACAAGAAATCTGGCCGATTCAAATAGGAAACTAAATAAAAACTCAATATATATTTTAATCTAAAATTCGACTACATGAATAAAAAAACCTCCAAAAACAAATAACCCAAATAAAAGACACTTCTATAATCTATATTAAAACAAAACATTTTGGTGCCACTTGTCATTAGCTTAAACCACTCATTGCCACGTGTATTCCTCTTAATCCACGCGTTTTGTGTTTAGGCGCTAAAACAAAAGCCTCTAAACCCTAATTCAGTTTCATCTTTCATACGCCCATCATCTTCTACATCCATCGTTGTATCTATCTCTTCCATCACAACCTAGATCTCAGTCTAAAGCAAGGTATTTTTTCTTCTAATCTTTAAGCTTTCCATATTTTCTCTCAATCAATCTCACACAAAACCCTAAATCTCAGCCGTATGGACATTAGCGATTCATCTCATATCGATGATGAATACTTTTCAACAGAGTATAGTAAATCACATGCTCATCTGATTTTGAGGATGGCAATGTGATGAGGATGATGACGACAAATTAGTTTCCAATTTCTCTCTTCAAACCCTAAATGGTTGAGCCGTTTTCCTCTGCAATATTCAAATCGACGATTTAGATATTCATCTTTGATGACAATCAGCATTCTCTTCATCTACTTCTTTCCTTTTGTCGGTTTCAATTCCACCGCAGACTCTTCTTATCATTCAAGAAAAAGGTATGCTCAGAATTTTTCATGTTCGTTATTCGTTTTTCAGATCATAGGTACGATTTGTATTGACTGTGGTTTTTTTTTTATTTCAATTGTAATATCCTTTCAGATATAGGGTTTCAGTTAAATGAATACGTTTTCTTATTTCGATTGAAATTCCATATTCTCATGTTTCCACCGCAATTTTAGATTACTGGTGTTGTGATTCGATTTAGATATTTTCGTTTATGATGAGATTGTTGTTGTTTTGTTTTTAATCTGATTATTCGGGTTTTTTTCATCTATGTTTACTGGTGTGTTTATATTTGTTCTTATTAGGTTTATGTTGCTTATTGTTGCCAATGTACAAGTCAATGTTAAACTATTTATATGAATAAGGTGTGTTTCTTTATGATTTGCGGTCTGTACTCTAATAATTTTCATGAACAACTGTTTGTTATTGAAGCAAAGGAAAACTGCTTATGTAACATTTTCATGGGTGATTCACCAACATTTTGTTTCCAAACAGCTTCTTCCACTCATTTTGTTTGTGTAACATTATTATTTATAGACCGTATAGAGATATCATTATTGGCCCCAATTATATAAAGTGGTAATTTAGGAACAAGGATAATAGAAATACCCATGAAAAGTTCCTTGAAACTTTTTCTAGGACTTTTTTAATAGACTTCTAAACCAAGTACTTAGTGAGAACTATGTTACTAATATGCTTCATTCTTTTGTTTTAATTTAGGTTTGAATAGAGAAATATATGTTTTTCAGCTCAAGTGTTATGATTACTGTTTTTTCAGAGCATATGATACTCTTTACATGTGTAGAAGTTTTGTAAAAAGGGATCATTGATTAATATGTTTTGGGAAAAAAACAGGTATGTGTATTTTATATGTACTTGAAAATAACTATTTTGATTTTTTTGGTCCAGGGAGTAGTTCACAGAGATGATAAGCCTGGCAATTTTCTTTCTCCACATAAGGTTTAAGGGTTAACTCATTAGTTTCAACCTTGCAATTGTAAGTAATGTTGTACCTTCATGTGTAAAATAAGCTTTATCTAACTCATTGTTTATATTAGACTTCATTATGATTTTGTCATTGTTACTCGCTATATCATTTGACAGCTACCACTTGAATCGTTGTTACTGACTATATATTATTATTAGACTACATTTACAGGTATAATTAGCCAGGAATGAAAAAAAGAAAGAAACAGGTCAAGATTAAGGGGCTGAGTGTAAGTTAATCTTGACAGGTTTTTAATCCGGGTTGTCGGGTTAAATGTATTTTTAGATTAAGGGGCTGAATGTATTTTTAGTGTGGATTAGTTTTTTTGTTATAGTAAGATTCGAGATTGGAGATTTAAGGATTAGGTTTAGTAGATTGCTTACTTTACCAATTTCTAAATAACGAACATTATTAATAACATAAAATGTCTGAGCCAAGTGGCTAAAATTGCATAATTGAATGATATTTGTCACGGAATAGGTTTCTTGCGGGTACGACAATTTGGTTTCTTGCTGGACTGCCAGGTGCTTATGTCATGTGTTATCGCCCTTTGTATTGCGCTATGAGGTATGGACTTTAGTCTAATGAAAACACCATCTTGCTGGGATTTTTTTGGTGTTTGGGATATACTGATAACTGTAATTGTGTACAGAGGTGGATTTAAAAAAAAACACCAACAATTTGATTCAAGTAAATATATTATGTTAGTTTTGTATTATCATATAGGCTCCATAGTGATTTTTTGTTTTATCTATTATAAAATTAGATTTCTGAATATTTGACATCATAAATAACAATACTGGTCTTTCATTATTTGACATCATTTCCCTGTTTGATCTTATGCTGTTTTTTTTCCAGGATACCGTTCACTTTAGCTTCATCTCTGAGTCAAACATTAAGTAGTGAATTAGCTGATTCTCAAAGGAAACTAATGGCTCTGGCAGTTCATTCTAAATAAGCAAATCCATTGATAAGTCAACTAAGCAACGTGCCATTAGGTGTTTTCCATGAAGAGGTTGGTTTTACCCTTTCACTATGTTACAACGCTCGAGATAGCTCAAATTGATATCCTAATTATTACAATGAGTCAAACAGGTTTGGGCCGGGTTGAGCAGACCCACCTCACTTTCTTTTCTGAAGTTTTTAATAACAATTAGCGTGTCAAATCCGATAACATAAAATGTAAGTAGTAATCATGTATATTTAATGGTAAATAAAGGTTAGGGTCAGGTTAGGCTGACCGAATCACAAATTTTTAAAACGAGTTTAGGTTGGGTTGGGCTGACCCAAATTACTCTCTTTTCTAAGATTTTCAATAATAATTAGCATGTCGATTATGTTTACGGCAAGTTTCAATAATAGTTAGGTATACTTAATGGGTCAAAACGGGTTTGGGTCGTGTTAGGTTTGTCAATTTTTTTTTAATAATATTAGGTATATTGAATGGGTTAAAATTAGGTATGTAGCATGTCAAATAGATTACATATTTTTTTTATAAGAATTAGGTATTTTCGATTGGTCAAAACGGACGGGCTGGTTAGACTGACCCAAATCGGATTTTATTTCCTCATGAAGTTTGAGGAATGTCCATCAGCAAACCAACATCAGCAGCACTGCGGCTCACCTTGCTTCCCTATCTCTTTCTTTATTATTTTAGTTAAATTAGTGTTTATTTTTTTCAAACTAACTGGCATAATTCTATTTGCAGGCCCTTGAACTCAATAATGAATTATTACCTGACCGTGCTGTCAGACTTGATTTAGCAAAGGAAAAGGGTGCTTACACTCCTGGATACTGATTCTTTCTTATTAAGATTTCATATCTCATTAAAAGTTACAACATGAATCGACGATTGAAAATTTATTATGTTTACTCGACCGTGCTGTGAGACTTGATTTAGCAAAGGAAAAGGGTGCTTACACTCCTGGATACTGATTCTTTCTTAGTAAGATTTCATATCTGATTAAAAGTTAC
Source organism: Helianthus tuberosus (assembly GCA_030545235.1). Lineage (NCBI taxonomy): Eukaryota > Viridiplantae > Streptophyta > Magnoliopsida > Asterales > Asteraceae > Helianthus > Helianthus tuberosus. The sequence goes on from JARYGA010031178.1 coordinate 7,049, forward strand.
AAAATGAATCGACGATTGAAATTTTATTATGTGGCAATGATAGGTCATCACAAAAGAGTGGGCAATCTCAAGTACGACCTATATTTGTAAGGGGAGTTGGTACCGATGACGGTTTTCATGATCAATCTAGACCTAATCAGATCAATCATGCCAATCTTTCATTCATTTCTCAATTGCCATTTCTTTCATTCAGCATTTTGAACAATTTTGATCGATTCTTTGATATAGTTCAGGTATAATTCGAATCACCCCTGATGTTATATGATTATGTTTGCTTTTTTGTCTTCATGTAATGTTATATGATTATGTTTGCTTTTTTGTCTTCATGTAATGTTATGAGTTCAAAATAATAGTTTTGGTTTGTAGGTTTCAAGATCCATTATGGATGCATATATAAAGAAGCGAAGTTCAATAAAGAACCTTTATTAGCAAAGTTTAGGCTTCTTAAACCTTTTTTAAAGCCGTTTCTTGGTTCTGGACCGTCACAAAGGGATCAATTTCTTCTGTTAGCATCCAATGGTCTACGGGACCATCTTAGCAACGAGGAAGTTGTTTATATTGTCTTCAATTATCCACGAAGCGTAAGTTTACAATCTAATGTTATACATTAATTTTTTATTCTTAATATGTCTTGTGCGGCTTTCAGATGTTCCTTACAAACAGTTACTTATGTACTTGAATGACTCATTATGAGCCGTTACCCATTTACCTATCTAAAATTGCATTGGCCCTGCTCAGATCGGTGGTCATGTATGTTTTATGATACTCATGTTTTGTTTGGTTACTATATAAACTAAAATAATTGTATATGGTATTGCAGTTTGACAACAACTTTGCAACGACCAGTGTATATGAGTGTAGTGAATGGTGTATCCAAAACTGATGGCAAGACCTACTTTGAGTGTAGTGAAGGCTGCACCACCAGAACAAGAGGTACAAACTTACTTGGTGTATGTTGATACTATAATAAGCATGTGAAGTTTGTGTTTGCTTTTAGAGTGGTTGCTGCAGCTATTGTTGGTAATGCATCGCAACTTTTTTAGTAGAATGATCAGGCCATGACTCAATTTTATGCAAATTGGTTCTCCTTTTAAGGTAATTAAAATTACATTTATTAGGTTTCTCTTCAAAAATTTCGAGTAGATGTGCAATTTTAAAACATTTGCTTATATGTGGGTTGGTTCGAGTTATATTTCTCTTTTATGGGGTTAAACGACTAAAATAAAATGGGTCAGTCAAAGTGTTGTTCAACTAATGCGTATAACCTCCAAATATTTTTCATATAATTAGATGTTTTAGATGTAGTGTCTTTTATAAGGTCAATGTAAAAATGATAAGGTTGACATTGAAGTTCAAAGAATTGTTTTGTTTTGTTATTAATTGCTGAGACCCAATGCATACTGGGTGACAAGGCTATTGTCTCAAGTGACATAATAAGGGAAGAAGATATGGCTTACATTTTTCAACGTTCTTATAGTTTTGTTTCAAATGTGAGCAAGGTAGCCATTTATGCGTCAGAGTAAGAAAGAGTATAGTGTTTTAACATAATAATGTTTTTTTTTTTTATAATTTTGATTTGATGACTTATTTATCTTCAGGTTGCTAATCAAAACGGAAAGCAGCTGAATCTTATGGAAGGATTTAGCGCCTTTTTTGAATACTTTGGAATTATATTTGAATGACAAACAACCAAAGTGACTTTTTCATACCTTCTTTTTTTCCTTTGAGAAACTCTTGGTCATCACTAATATTGTCATCCAAGTTAAATATGTTATGTATTACTTAATACGTTTATTAAACTTTATTTTAATGAACTTTGCTTTTGATTATAAACTTAGATATTTAATTGTGTGATATTTTATGTTTAAACGCATGATTACTTTCTATTTCATTAAAACGGATATAAAACTACTTTTATCAGAGAATAAAGCATTTACAATACCAGCTTAAATTGGTTTATGTTTATTTGGTCATTTTTTTTGTTAGATGTGGCAAAATAGACAAATCAGGCGGATCAGATAGTGAGTTAAAATGGGTAGCTTTTATATTAATGTAATGTATTTCAATTCATTTAATGTTTATTTTTTGTTGTTTTTTAATGAATTTTGTTAACGTAATACAAAAAAACATGTATACTCATACACACACTTAAATATTAACCTAAAATTTTACATAAATAAACAATACGTTGACTTATAATTCGCTATCCATTATCTTCCATAAACACAATATTACACAAATTTGCATCATCATGTATCTCGAGATATTAAATTATTTGTCTCATTGTAGTTTACTAATTTATTATTACTTGAACGGTCATTTAATTCAAACGATTAGTTCAATAAATTAAACTTATTCATTTGTGTTTTAGTCCACCCGCGAACCTCGCGGGTTCTTAAACTAGTATACTCTGTAACTATTAGACTTTGACAAGATTAGTCCAACAATCAACCCTCCTAGGGCTGGCATATCGTGTATACCCGTACACGATAAGACACGACACGATAAGACACGATACACGAAATCCCATACACGAACACGACACGATAACTTATCGTGTCCTTTTTTTCAAACACGAACACGAACACGAACACGACACGATATACACGAAAATTACCTGTTAATACCTGTTAACACGAACAAAAACACGAACACGACATGCTATCTGAGAGTTACAGAGGGAGTTTAGGGGTTTTATTTTTTTGAATTGAATGAGGAATGAAAATAGAAAGGAATTAAGGAGCCCAGACGCACATGGCTGATGAGTTTTATTTAATTTAATTTCTTATCGTGTACTAACGGGTATTAACAGGTAAACAGGTATTTAACCTGTTTATACACAAAAATTAACAGGTAATTTCGTGTCTACCTGTTTGGTACACGATACCTGTTAACTTCGTGTAGGTTCGTGTCGTGTATTCGTGTAAAATTGCCAGCCCTAAACCCTCCTAATCTTTCTTGGTGACATCACCCTTCAGAACAAAGTTGGACTTCTTCCTTTGCTCCCACTTTGGACACTCCGTCACATTATGCCCAAGCTCGTTACGACTGAAACACCATACACGTCTTTTGTCTCGCTCCCTTCGAAATCGTTTGTCCCTCCCGTGATCAACACCGCGACCTCCACGACGACCACGTCCTTGGTTTTCACGGTTCAAACTTCCATGACCACCTCAACCACAATGTTCATAAAACAAGTCGTTTTCCTTTTCTTTACCATCATCCTTTTTCTTTCCGATGCTCTTTTGAAAATAACAACTTACTATGTGGATTAACCCCTTGATCAGGTTCCTTGACACACTCTTTGTAGGCCTCCAATCTCCCTACAACATCTTCGAATCTCATGGTATTCAACTCAAAACACTTCTTAATTGATGCCATTATTTAAATGAACGATTTGGACATTGCTTCAGTGTTTCCAAGGGTTTTTTCCTGTGACACCTAAGTATTTAGTTTTCCCATGAATGTATCAACGTAATCACCCTCCTTCATTTGAAGATTTTAAAGCTCCCTCCTCAAGGTTTGAAGTGGAGCTGTACTAACTCAATCCACCCCAAGAATTCCAAAAACCTTGTCTTCAAAGCATCCCATACCCATTTGACCAGTGTAACCCGCCAATTGCAACACAAGATGTTCAGGTAATGCTTAAAACAAGAAAGCATTTACCATCTTTGACTTTGTTACCCGCAATAGCCCCAGTCATGGATGCAACAGCCTCCCAAAACCCATTTTCATCCATGATCGTTCTAAGCCTTACTGCCCACACTCGATAGTTTGTATTCGACTATTCGTTAGAATAAGACATTGATAGTTCATAGAGCCTTCATCTCGAACTGGTATAGACACCATATTTGTGTGTGGTTCAGCCATATTTGTGTGTGGTTCAGCCATCTTTCCCACTTGTGGAATATGTAACCGACATGTATACTGTATAGAATCAAGAGCATATAATAGAATCAAACAGATAAAGCTAGACACAATGAGACAAATACAATCTTAGATCAGATTCTTATTCAACTATAGTTTTTTATAGGTTCCAAATAGTTACTAACAAAAACACACAAGTCACCTATTTATATGTATGAGATCTGACCTTAGATGCATTGGGTTGCGCTTGCCAGTCAGGCAGCGCAACCTGGTTATGCTTACAAAGAAGTTACACAAAAACTAAGTACAAAATACAATTCAACTAAACATGATTATTCTAAATTATTTATGACACGAGATCTGCACCAACAACAAGATGGCAATGTACCTTTATTGTAAGAGAAACTTATAAAAGTAACAATTCATCCTAGAGTGTTTACCTTTATATTCATTTTATAAAACAAATCACTTCTTGTTTTCGTGTATTAGACTTTATTCATATCAATACAAATTTAAAGCCCATGTAATATACAGAACTAAGTCAAGGGTCACCTCTTCGCTCTCTATCACCAGCAAAGGTATTTGTTAGCTAACTTACAATCGAAGGGACGTTTGATAACGATAAGCGAATGTTAATGTGAATATACATTACTATATAATTATGTATTGCTTAGTTATAAACCTCTTTCTAGCTCCTTTATGTCACACCCCGACCACGTAGAACATACAAAACGTGGCGGAAACATCGGGGAGTGTTGTAACAGAATTAATGTTTCACAACCATGGAAATTTAAATTTCGTTTTATTAATCAAACATGAGAGTTTACATTGTTTAAACAAGAAACAAAGGGTACATCACATAAAGTAATTAGTTCTTGTCTCGTTTTAAGTCACTAAGGCACAGGTCCGCCTAAGTATGTCTTGATAAGTCCTATACATCATCACCTGAAAACACATGTGAAAATAGGTACGTCAGCATAAAAATGCCTGTGAGATACATAGGTTTTGTGAAAATAGGATTCATGACTTATGTTTGAGAAAATGTTTAGTTATGAACCTTGTAATTTGCTTTGTTTTGTAAATCATTTGAAAAACGATAAGATCAGATGATATGTATAAATAAGAGAATAAAGTATGGTTAAATGAATAACAATTGTAAAATGAGTTTGTATAAGATAAGTTTCTTGTAAAACAATGTATTGTGAAAAGTATGTTATTTGTATAAAATGTTATATGTCTCAAACTGAAATGATTTAAATAACGCTACGATATGTAATACCATACAAACACTTATATATAGGAAGTACCAGCGGCGTATCCACCATGCTTGTATCATATTACACACGCCTCGTTACTTAATCACTTACTCAAACCAAACTATCAAGATGAAATGTTTAACAAGTGTAGAAATGTTCATGTATAGTCAAATACGGTTCACACGGTTCACAGATACAAAATGTTCACAGATACAAACGGTTCACAGATACAAACGGTTCACAGATACAAACGGTTCACAGATACAAACGGTTCACAGATACAAACGGTTCACATATATCAACGGATCACATAGTCAAATGATTACAACGGTTCACATAATCAAATGATTACAACGGTTCAATATGTAGTATAATGTGTTCATATGCTGGATAAGCATATGCAACAGAAAGGCAATGTAAAACAATGTACTAAGTATGCACGCAATGGACATACGTAGTATGAAATGTAATGTAGAACGATGTACTAAGTATGCACACACAATGGGCATACATAGCATGTAATGTAAAACGATGTACTAAGTACACACACAATGGGCATACATAGCATGAAATGTAATGAAATCATGTACTATAACGTACTAACGAATATAGCAGGTATATGATGTGAAAACAGGAAAGCATGAAAGTAACAAGTAGGCACATGTGTTCCACCCCAAAACGTTTGGAAAACAGTAAAAGAGGGGTCTATGTACTCACTTGAGATTGCTTAGTAGTTCTTGAGTAACAACCAAACAATGCTAGAGATCGCGGATATCAAACGGCACCTAATATAGGTAACTATGTTAATAAACCGGACCTAAATCGGAAGATTTAGATAGAATGAGGGTTTGTAAACCAAACGAGTATAGAGACTCGTGTCATATGGTTTAACAAAGCCTACATGCTAAATGAAACCCAACCTAATAGCTTACGACCCATTACGACTCGTTTAGGTAGCTTATGCTACTTTAACGCGTCGTGCGCGTGAAACGCGTTTGGACCGTCTAACTAGTCCTATGACAAGTGTTATATGCCTAAACATGTTACATAATCAGTTATGTGACAAAAGTTTAGGTTACATATGCTTAATTACCAATTATACATGAAAAGGGTATTCTGGTAATTTACCTAAGGCATATAAACTACCTATCATACAACTACTTAAACGATGTGACCATAGGGTATAACCTCGGAAGGTTATTCCCTACACTATGGTCACCTAATGTATTTGGTCGGATCCTAATGATCGACCAAACTGGGTCGGGTTCGAAGGTATAAGCGATTTATTAGATCGCTTACCCTACGACCCTAGACAACGTGGTAATCAGTAGGCATAGTCCCAAGGGACTATGACCATCGTGATTACAATCACGTTGCGAAGTTCAAACGAACTTCGCATTGACCATAAGCTGGTTGATGTGTGTAAAATGCAACATATAAATTACATCAAATAATGCATAAAACTAACCCTTTTTAAGTACTAATATTGGAAAAAGAGTGTTTTTGTCTTCCTTTTGTATTCTCAGGATTAAATGAGCTCAAAAACACAAAAGAAGCAAAAAGACAGCTAATTCCAACATAAATACAAGGAAAGGAACATAAGTGGACTGCCCGACCCCTTAACGGCACCTTCCAAAGCAAAATAGAGAAGTCAGAAGACTGAACACGCCCCGTGCTCAGCCAGCACGGGGCCGTGCCCAAGAAGCAGCAGAAAAGACAAATCTATAGAAGCTTCTATTGCCCACCACGGGCCGTGCCCAGCGGACACGGGGGCGTGTCGAAAGTACAGCAGGCGCATTTATTGTAATTGCGAATTACAATTAATGAAGAGAGAGAGTGTCAGACGGGCACGGGGCCGTGCCCAGCGGACACGGGGCCGTGCCCAGCGGACACGGGGCCGTGCCCAGCTCTCTGTTCAGCCTATAAATAGGAGTGCTTGGATTCATTTCAACTCATCCCTTGGCACACCACCTCTCTCACACTTCATCCACCACCCACCACCACCATAACACCATCATCCACCACCATCATCCATTGTCCATCGTAGAGTGTGTGAGTCGTCTCGGGATCCAAGATTGATCGTAAGAGTTCTTGACAATCAAGGCCATGTTTGCCTAAGTCTCTTACATCACTTGGTGAAGACAAAGTGTCTAGTTTAATACTTTTTATTTCTAATCTTTTGCACTTTTTATTTGGTTTTGTATTAATGACTTTAATAACTAGTTACTTATGTTGAAGGTGATCTTTCCTTATCGTTTGTCCGTGGTGTCTTGGCATTATTTTACTGTCTATATAAAATAAAAGATTTTCACCATTCATATCTCCACGGTCTATATGGAGGTATGTTGGCTACCTGGTCGGGGGTTAAGGGAACGGTTTGGTAAAGGTCTTGCCATTGTTCAGCGTTTAGAGGTCCTGCAATGGACCTGGGTCAAATTTAGTAGGACCTCCTTCAATGCTTCACGGTATTGGATGGCGGGGGTCCAAACTCTTTGATCCCCTCATAAGTTAACTACTATTAATACTATAACCCGGCTACTTAGGACTGTATCCCTGCTGACTCAGACTACTTAGTCGAGGGTAACGTCACCGCCAAAAGCGGGGCCTACCATAATACTGCATTAATAACTTAATTCTTTATCTTCCAATAATCCACCCTTTTAGGATTGTATCCTTGCTGACTCAAACTACTGGGGTGAGGATAACGTCACCTTCAAAAGAGGGGCCTACTACAATAACTAAGATAATCTCTTAATTATGTGCAAAAGTGCGGAAATAATCAAAGGTTATACTAGATACGAGTCGGAACCAAGTGATTCATCTTGTCTATCTGTTTTTCTTTTATTTTTATTTTCAGCATTTTAGTTAGTTTTTATTTTTCTTAGTTAAAACATTTTTTCTAAACTTTTATTTTGATTAGACGTTGAGGATAAACCGGTACTAAAAGCTCTTGTGTCCTTGGACGACCTCGGTATCTTACCAACGCTATACTACACTCAACGATGGGTGCACTTGCCCATATGTGTGTTTAGTGTTAGTGAAATATCGTGTTTTATAAATTTAAAACTTGGCTAAAATAAGTGTTAAAAAGGGCTTAAAATATACACCTAATATATATAACACTTCACGCACATCACTGGTCAACGCTGAAAGTCAAACAAAGTTTGACTTTCTGACTCGAAAAGCAATAAAATAAGGAAAAGAACGAAAGAATACTTACGAAGGGTCCCCGAATGCTAATCTCGATTCAAAAATCTCAGGTATGAAACAAAAGTTTCAACTTAGAGTTTCTCAAATCAAAATTCTAGTGATTTTGAAGCATGGGGGGTGGGGTATTTATAGTATTCGGTCCACCGTTAAGATCGTTTCATGGAAAACGTGCCTTAATCCCATCCGTACAAGTGTTGCAAAGTTATGGTAGCCTAAAATGATCCTTATCAGCTGAATAGGCAAGTTGTGAGCTTGTGGTTGTGGTTAAAACAGCTGGAACATGCTGACTGTTCGTTATTATCTGATCAGAGAGGCGTACGCGGCCCGCTTCAGGATCAGAGAAAACTCAGGCGGGCCGCCTGAGGGTCCTGATCAGACAACAACTTTCTGTTTTGACAGTTTCAGTCCCTGCACGTGTTTAAGGCCATTTCCGACACTTCTAAGGCCCCTAAAGCCAACTTTAAGGCCCTAAAATGTTTCCTAAACATTGTGGACATGAAACATGCTCAAAAAATATGTCGGATGTTGGTTCGTTTGGCCGTACGAACGCGATGTTTGCTTAATTACGACGGAATGCGCATAAGCGCGAAAAACGATCCAAAATGCGTGACGAATGGATTTTTCTTATGCCAAACACTAAAATAAAATATTATAGTGCTTACATAAATTTTTGGATGTCCGAATGTATTCAGAACGTAAGTTATGCGCGAAAATGCAAACTTGTGCACTTTTTGACGCTTTTAGTCCCTGAATGACACAAAAGTTTATTTTAGCATACCGAACACCTCAAAGCCTATTTCTAAGCTATGTAAAGGATATTTATGGTATGTTTAACTTATGGTCATGTTCCGGAATGTCTGTTACAGTTCAAATTGGCATACTTTCGCAGTTTGTCAACTTTAGTCTCTGTAAGCGATTTAACTTGATTTTGCCATACCAAAGCCTTCAAAACTTATTTCTAAGTTATGTAAAGGTTATTTAAGGTATGTTAAGTCTATTTCACCATTCCGGAGTGTTCGTTGCATTAAACTGGTTATATTTACGCATCAGGGCGCGTATAACCTTCCAGAAAGCGATTTAGAGCTTGAAATCGAACAAGAATTGATATGTGCAAATGATACACATATTTATACAGATCCCAAGTATAAAATACAATATTTCATTGGCTTGGCAGTTGTTTGATGGTCTCAGTGACACAGGTGTCACACTTTAGAATTGTACTTTTTGCTACATTATTCCATATTTTATTGGATTATGTAATTAATAATTGAGTTGACCCAAGTAGTGTAGAGATAAGGTCATACTATTGATGACTGTCGTGAACGTCAATCAAAAACCTATTTAACCTAGATAGCTAGGGTAAGCATGGTATCGAATCCAGAGGAGTCTAGTGGAAAGTGTTAAGAATTAAGTAATGACTAGCTACTTGTAAAAATATAAACTTGGTTGTTTGAGAATTTGATTAAACTAAGAAATACTAAATTGGGTTGTAAAGAGTAGGAGAAAACAATGGTTCCTCCGAATTTTAGATTCAAAGAAACATTAATGATGTGTTTAATCATGACAATCATATAGACATGATTGTTTAATTCAATTAATTAGTTCTGATTACCTAAAGACTACTTACTTCGATTGTAAAACAACGGAAGGTTATCATATAAGCAATCAACTGATATTACCAACCCTAATCCCTATCAAATATATCCCGATTAGTAGAACTCTCGGGAACTGAATGAAATAGAAATAAAGTTTAGATAAAACCAATCGTTACAACTATTCAATTGAATCAATAGGTAAAAAGCATCGAATGCTTTGATTACCAATATTCACAAACTAGCTCAAACACATAAAAAAACATTAACTTACAAGAATCCTCCATCCGGAGGAAACCATAAAAAGTTTAGCCGCTCATGGTGGTTGGTTGATCTTCAATAGCTTGAGTAATAATTAAAATCATCATCTTCATAATTTAATATGAAAAATTAGGGTAAAATTAATAAAACTCAAATCTTTGATCTCGTCCCCCAAGTCTGTCGTGATGATGATGATTTTCAAGGATAAAATTAATGTGATGTGATGTCTACGTCTCTTGTCTCCTTCACGTGAGTACAAGCCACCAAAATTGTTCTCCCCTAAAGTCCTTAGACTGCGGGGTATGGGAGCTTGGGTTGGGGCGTGGGTTGGGGCATATGTTAACACGTGGAATGGGAAAAAACCCACCACCAAAACCCACGCCCATGGGGTATGGTGGGGCTTGGGTTGGGGGCTTGGGTTGGGGGGCATGAATTTGGTTTGACCATTTAGAGCATGCCATGTCACTTACTAGCCCGCCCCACGCCCGGGCTGAATCCTACGCCAAAGGGGCCACGCCCAAACCCATGCCCACCCGGGGTGGTGGCTTGGGCGTTTTCAGCCAACCCACGCCCCATACCCCGCAGTCTTATGTTCCACGAATTGATCCCAAAAAGTGAGTTGATGTTTTTGTATATTGGCTGCCTCCTTGATTGGATGGAATAAATAATTCTCCTTATAAATCAAAGATTAGCCAATCATGTATATATTTGCCGACCCTGATGTATGCGTGTGTTTATGATATCTCTTGATGATGTGTCATGCCCTAATGATGATGCCCCTCCATTAATCTGCATGTGTCGCCGCTCTCTTAGGGTTTACAAAACCCATTTAATTTTATTCCCCCTCAAAACAATCATGCTCAGCTTTTTGTTTTTGCTGTAAGCTACGGACGTAAAATGTAAGTTACGTTTTGCACTTGTTGTTTAAATTGTTTTGTTACCATATTCAGGTCGTTAGCTACGCTTTTTTTGATCTGTAGCCTACGTCGAAGACCGTTGACCCCATATTTGCTTAGATTCAACTTTCACACTTTGACAATTAATACCCCTGCACTTAATTCTTGCTCATTTCTTGTGTTTCTAAATTGTTTTATCACCCGAAACAAGTACCTAGCAACGTGATATGCCCCGGTTAACACCCATGGGTGTTCCGCTTCATATCCGAGCATCTTAACTTCGTCGAATTAAAAACGTTTTCCTACAAAACCATGAATACTCTTAGTTATCACATTCGAAACACATAATCGTCTAAAACGCAATAAAATGTATAATATAAACACTTTAACACTCGGGTTTCACACTCTCCATCACATCCCCACACTTATCTTTGATTGTCCTCAAGCAACCATTACAAACATTACTCACCTTATTAACAAATCACCTTCAAATCCCTTACCGAATTCACCATTTAAGATCCCAAGTCATACCCGTCCCATAGACTGACACAATCGAGGTTGACAATCTGACAGCTAGATAATATATCTTTGAAACACTTTTAAGACTTGCCTAACTAAAACTAACATGTTTATGATACTACACACACACACCACATGCCCCTCACAATAAGCACTCCTCTCGGCTTTATCTAAACTAGCTTGTAATATGTGCTAGTATATATATCACTCAAAACCGAATATGATACTCTGCAATCATAAGCTTGTATAGCAATCACACCTCCACTGTAACATGTAGTCCCGTAAAGGATCTTTCAATGATATCAAACACTAATCTTATGTTAGTGTGGAATCCTAACACAAGATGATTCGAGAAATAACAAACCAAAACAATAAAACCAAAGCTTATCTTGCATTCATCGATTGGATGACTGATACAAGACCCACAATAGGTTTCGGCTGGCTCTCTAACTTCAATAAACTGATCAACCTCAAAACAACTTATGAGGATTGATTATATACTAGACACATGGGCCTAAAGCCCTTAACTAGCTTAGCCGAAACCATACATGACCTACTACATAGTTGCGACCCAAAACATAAACAAACATAATTACAAAATCAACCTCCAACTATTAGTAACCATCTATGTATAAACTTCAAGTTCCAACAATCTCCCCCAAGGTTTATAACATAGAGGTTCTTCTATCTTTAACTGCTTCCAACACCGTCAATCTTGTCCTTGTAACCACCAAAACCTTTCTTTCTTACGTGCAGTGCCCCAACAACAGCTGTAGTCCACTGTTAGCAGTAGCTTCATACTTTTCTATAGATCGAATCTGATTTTGAGCTAGCACCTATAGATTTACTAAGTCCAAATTCAGTAGATCCACATGATCGGTTAATCGAAACTGCACGTCATCATCACATACAATTAACGCCTGCCCCAACGTGTCATCATAAGCCGAGAAATGCATAGTCTTCAATATACCATCTTGAATCTTCTTCACCAGTGGAATTGTCTTTTCTTTATCAGTGGGCGGCCATGTGACGATCTTCATTCACTTGTTTGTTCGAGGATCTCGTACTCCAGGAGCAGGTGTTACAATGGATTCCACTGTTTTCATAGACGGAAATCCTCGTGTAACCCCTCGCTTGAGCTTTTCGAAAAACAAATATCCTCTACCACCAGGTCTGTCATCGGTGTATGGTGCATTTGAAAGCATACTTAAATCCACCTTCATCATCTTCTGAAACTGAGCTGGTCTTCGATAGTATTCCACTGGACCAATTTTTCTCTTAATCCACCACATCTTTCGATCGTGGTCAAACCCTCAGCTCACAACCCCTGATTTATTTCCAATCTTATCGTAATGACTCTCACCGACATCCATCAAATGATGAGTAACTTGAACATCAGGATCAGCAGGATTCAGATTTCTATTCTTCATAACCACCAGTTCCCTTTTCTGCTTTAACCTCTTAGCCTTTGCTTTATCTTTTTCTTTATCAACTGGTTTATTGAAGTATAGATCCATTGCTGCAGCACGCTTAGCATCATCCTTTGCAATTGCCCTAGCTCGATCCTCAGCAACTTTCTTTTGTTTCTCCGTATCAGTTGGATCAGTAAACTCGTGACCAAAATTCTTTTCTAACTTTCCACGGATATCATACACAATGTTGAACAATAGGCTGACATCACCTTGTAGTTGATCTATCTGTTGGTTCTTCTAAATGATCTTGTCTTCTAATTAAATAATCTTTGCATCTTTATGAATTGAATCTTGTTCAAGAACCATGATCCTCTTCTTCAACTCTCTAACTTTGATAAACTCATCATCATCATCATCATCATCATCATTATCATCATCATCATCATCACTTGAATCATCAACAAACGGCAATTTCAAACGTTCTTCATGCCTTTTCCCACTAGAACTACAAGGTTCATCATGTACTGCAACAGAAGAACTTCCAATAGCAGCAGTTACTAGGGGTGTTGATACGGTGACAGGGGTTTCAGGTGGAGCATAAACAGTAACAGGAATCTCTGAAGAAACTGACACTTCAGCAGGATCCAGATCCACATCCATTCTTGTTTCAGTGGTTTCAAAATCAAAAGCAGTCTTTGTAGCAGGGGCAGTAGCAGTAGTCTCAAACTCAAATGGTGTTTCAGTCATATCTTTAGTAGACTCAAAATTAAAATCATACAATCCATCATCTTCTTTATCAATCACTGGTTGATCTTGTAACTGTTCGACAAATACTCCAGGTCGAGGATCTCCTTTTCTCCACTTTAACGGCTGAGAATCAGAATCCTTTGGGTCTTCATCTACTGGCTCCTGACTTTGTAGCGAAAATCAGGAGGAGGATTCCCAACTACTTCAATAGTAGAGCCAAACTTTTAGCAGTAAATACCGGTGGAATAGTTGACACAGCGGAACTAACTTCAGCTTCAGAAGGAAGTTCATCATCATCTCCATCAAAACTAATCACAATGCCTTCATCGTCAGAGTCAAGATTTTGAAACTCTGCCTCAGGCTCTTCATTAGCAACTATTTGAACAATATGCTCTTCAGCAACCACAACATTTACTTGAATATTCACTGGTGCAATCTCTGGTTCAGCCATCACTTTTTCAGTCTTAGCAAACTGTCCAAACTTTTCCAGGGCTATTCTTCCTTCAACTTTACTTGCAGTACCCTTCTTTAGAGTCAGAGATCCAAAACAAGTTGGTCCCATTGGCTGCAAATCCAATGTATTTCCACTTCTTTCCAAATAAGAATACCGCGCGTTCAAAATCATCTGTAAGAACCTTGGATACATAACAAACTTGTCCTTGTGCACCCAAGTAACATTTCTCTTCATTCTTTCAAGCACATACTTTGAGTAGTTATAAGCTTAGTTCGTAATCAGACACACAAATGCTGCGGATTGGGTGATATTCAATTAATCAGTCCCTCCTCTGTTCTCTGTCATGCACATGATGAACATGTGCATTAATGAACGCCAGTAAGGATGCACAAACATCTTCATCAGAGAGGGATAAATTCCTTCATAACTCAAACGTGGCAATATTGCTTTAATATTTTCAGAAGGAAGATCAATCGGGTCTGTTTCTTGATCACATGGTCTCGACTGATTTGTTCATGTTGACTGAGTTGACCTTTACTTAGTTGTTTTTCAAATTAACTGAGTTAATTGTTAACTGAATCTTGATAAACTCTATACTAAACTTGATGTGTTTGTGTAGGAACATGCGCTTTAGTAAGTAAATGTCATATGAAAACTCCTTATAAGATTCTGGAAAGACGTAAACCCTCGGTGTCATATTTTCGCATCTTTGGTTGTCCATGTGTGTTATTACTTATGGATGCCAATGGAAGTTTGTGGCTAAGGGGGACGAGTGTTTCTTTATTGGATATGCTAAAGGTTCATCCTAAAGAGTATACAATAAAGTAAGTAAAAAGGTCGCCGAGTCGTGCAACATTGAATGGCTTGAAGAATATTCCATGGATGCTAGAGTTGGTCAAGACTGGTTATACGATTGTGCTGATTTGTTTAAATCTTTTAATATTCTGTCTAGTGTTCCTATAGATGCAGGTGTGTCTACTCCATAACAACCAATTTGATTAGGTGATACTAAAGAAGATGAACTAGCTGAAGGGAGCTCAAGAAAACACACCATAGATCCGCCAGGAATGGTCTTCACTGAGCACCCTCCGTCTCAACAGGTGTCCCACCAATCCCCTGAAGGTGCATCACCAAGTGGTGTTATCTCTAATGGTTCAGGATCTGCACTGTTTCCTGACCCAATACCTAAAGATTGTATAGTTACTGCTCCGGTAGTTAACAGTACTGCATCATCTAATGAGGGGGAGTCGAGCAACACTGATTCTGATAGCTTGAACGCTTCAACTCAAGGCGTGACCGTAGGTGGCAATTCCGACAAGTGTTCAACGGAATCATCCAATAGAGAATGCCATTGCTCCTGTAAATGCTAGAATTCTAACCAGGAGCCAATCAGGGACTATCAATACATGTTTGTACTCCTGCTACATTTATCAAATAGAACCTAAAACTATTGATGTAGCTTTGCAGGAACCAGGCTGGGTGGACGCTATGCATGAAGAGCTGAACCAGTTTGAGAAGCTCGGAGTATGGAAGCTTATTGAGTTGCCGAAATGAAAACGTAAACTTGGAACTCGATGGGTCTACAGAAACAAGCAAGATTCTGCTGGAGTTATAGTACGGAATAATGTTGGTGCATTTACTGTCTGTTAACTTCGTCTTAATCGAGTCTTATGTCTAGATAGGATAAATGAGTGCACAACAGGGATCAAATTAGGGTTTGTTTGTGGTTAAGTGTGTAATTTCGTTTGAATGGGACATGAGCATGTTCAAACGAAATTAACTCATGTAATTTCGTTTGAACAGGGACGTGTCACTTTCAAACGAAATCACTCAGGCTATATATAGGTGTTGTGCATACTCATTTCATACGGAATTAAGTGTGTGAGAGCTGAGGTGCTGCCAGATTTTTGTCAGATTTGAACTTGTAAAAGCTCTAGAAATCAGTAATAGATAAAGATTAGAAAGGAACAAGCTGTGTTGACGTCTTTTACATTGATTCCGCCTTTGTACTTGATGATGAACTACTCATACTGACTATTTAGGGTCACACTACGATCCAACAAGTGGTATCAGAGCTCAGGACGAGGAGTTCATACCAAATTTAGCTTGATTTCATCGGATTCTCTCACTCTACTCTTTCTTTTCTGATTTGAACAAGTTTTCACGGTTGAAATGGCTTAAAACTCTCACATATCAAGCGAAACATAGTGTTAACTAATCCTTGAAAGTTTTGGACTAAAATTCGGCTTAAAACTTGATCAAAAACATAATTCCGCTTGAAAACAGTTCGAACATAATGACATCATCTTAATTTCGCTTGAAAAATCTTGGTAATCTCGTTTGAAAATGCACTATAAACCTAATTTCGCTTGAAGGATCTTGTTAATTCCGTTTGAATAGGTATCTCGCTTGAAATATTTGGCTGATTTCGCTTGAGAGTGTACTTAGGTGATTCCGTTTGAAATCTCAAACGAAATTAGAGATTTCGTTTGAGATAGCCTATTCCGCTTGAAGGCTAGTCTCGTTTGAGATAGCTATTTCGTTTGAAAGCAACTTTTCAAAATTTCAAAAAATATTTCTAAGTGTTTGTTGATCATTTCAGGTACGTGAAGATGGATGATTTCAATCCATTCTATGATGTTTTTGCCTTTGCTGGAAATGGAGGAGATGATACTTCAAACGACACATCAAACAACACAAATGAGAAAGCTCCGAGTGCGAAAAAAGACTCTTTCGGATACATTAAGTGTTGAGAGTGCGTATGAGACGTACAACAAACCTCCAAAGTTGTTGGCAATAGAAGATTATAATAGGTGGGCTACAAGATTTGATGAGTGGCTTCAAGCTTTTGCATATCAAAGCTGGAAAAGTTTAAAGAATGGTTACCTTAGAGGAGAAAAGTTTGGTGAAAGTTTGACAGATACTGATGATATTGAAAGATATATTGCTGAACAAAAGTGCATCGCATTGATTCATCAGTCTGTGAGAGATGATATAATCTCATTGATTGAATATGAAAATTCAAAAGATCTTTGGGAGAAACTGAGGGTAAAATGTGTAGGTAGTGCTGAGATAGTCAAAAACAAAAAGAAACTGTTAAGAAAAGAGTTTGATTTATTTGGATGTTTAAAGAACGAGTCTGTTTCCAAGTTGATTGAGAGATTCGGGCATCTAAAATTGGAGCTGGCAAGACATAAAATTGTATATACTCAAGAAGAGTTGGTTGACAAATTGTTCGACTCGCTGTCGAATGAACAAGACTGGCAGTACTTTGCATTAATGCTGAAGAATACAATCAAGTCTGAAGATTTGACAGTGGATCGGCTTATTGAAAGACTGGAGAGTCACGAGTTGGAGATCAAGAAATCTAACAAAGTCAACAACACATCTTATCAGCAGAATGTGGAGTTGTACTATAGAGGAAATCTACCAAAGACTGGTTCTCCAAGAACAAGATTTTCTGCAGTGGAACATTGCTGTGGATCTGAAGAACGCTCAAAATTTCATAGTGGTTTTCATAGTGGATCTTCTTCAACAAATCCAAGCCAATCTGCATCAAAGAATCTGTTCCAATGTAACATTGCTGTGGATCTGAAGAACGCTCAAAATTTCAATGAAGAGTCTGCAAAACAACAGATGGTGTTCTTAGCGTCGGTGTTAGAATCGTACGAGAGCCTCGTGGCGGGAAAAATTGGAAACACTAACTTGACTAAGGAGGACTATGATCAAATAGATCCTGAAGAGATGGAACTGATAGATATCAGGTGGTGTATGGCTAGTGCGGTCAGACGAGCCCAAAGGTTCATGGAGATTACGGGCAGACATTCAATTGGCGGACCGTCCACAAAACTTGGCTTTGACAAATCAAAAGTCACGTGTTTCAGGTGTAAACAAAAAGGACATTTTAAACGTGAATGTCTTAACGCTCCTGCTGATGATACTGCAAATCCATTTCGTGAAGATTACTACAAAAGAGCGATCTATCATCAGAATAAATCAGAACCGCCCATAATGAAGCAGCTTGAGGATGCTCCCAAAGAAAAATTAAGAGCTCTTGCTGTTATTCATGATGATGAAGGTTTTGATTGGAGTGAACTGCTACCAGAGGAAGATGCAGTAGGATATGCTTTTGCAGCAGAAAAGATTGTTCCTTTCAAAGACACCAGATCTGAAGAACATAAATACCTCGCAAGAAAGCAGAAAGCAGAATTCAAGATGATGAGATTATCTAAGGTGTTCAGTGATGCCAAGAAAGCAAAGAGATGGGATGCTGATAGAGAATGTTACCTTGATCCTCAAGGAAACATTGCTATTGATACGAAAACTCTTAGTATTGAAGCTTTCATTGAGGAATTTGCTTCAGAAGAAAACGCCAGACAGAGAGAATGGTGGGGAAATGGAGAAGAGAAAGAAAAAGAAAAAGAGAAAAAGAATGAATCGCAGTCTAAGAAGATTGATGATGGGATTATAGATACTTCACAAGAATTTACCGCTGAAAACTTGGGGAAGATGGCTGACAAAGTGCTTGCTGCAAAGGAACTTGAGGTAGACTCTAAGTCTGAAACTGAGTCTAAAAGCAAGGTCAGTCCAAACGTTTCAACAAGTGAGACAGGTAAGAAAGTCAAAGGTGATAGTGAATGCAAAAGTTGCATGAAAAACTACAAGTTTTGTAGTACACTCACTTACCTTAGTGATACAAAGGTTACAGAACTGACAACAAGAGTCAGAAAGGTTGAAGATCAGATTCTAGATCGTGATAAAATGCTAAAAGCTTCAAATGATCGAGCTAACAAGTTAACTGAGAAAATTGAAAATGATAAAATTGAAGTAGAAAGAATTAGGAAAGAAAATGAAAAATTGGTTCTTGAAAATCGTAAAATTTCAGAAAATTTGGACAAACTAAAACGAACGGTAAAAGATTCTGATGAAAGAAACGGTAAAACCAATAAAGAAAATGAGCATTTAACTGTAGTTCTCAGACACAAAGAAGAGCAAATCAACCAACAACTGGATGAGATTGCTAAATTGAAGCTTCAGTTTAAAGAAGCTAAGATTGAGAATGAGCGTATCAATCTGAAATTAACCAGTTACAGCTCCGCAAGCTTTGTTTTACAACACATTGTTCCTAAACCCATCGGGAAAAACAAAGCAGGCGAAGATGTTTACTCGGATGGAACTGGGGTTGGGTTTCATCAGGTTCCACCGCCAGTGTTAAACAATTTCTCAAAGAAAAAGTCCGGGTTGGTTAATGATGAAGATGAAACAAATGAGATAAAACTTCCAGAGTCAATTGATGTTACATTTTCTTCATCTGATGATAGTGTTCAAACTGATATTGTGAAAGGCATGGCTGAAAGTGTTTTGAAGTCTGATAGTGATTCAGTTGAGGATGAAGAGTGTTTTCTGAACAATTACATTCCGAAGCCAAAATCCAAAAACAACTTAAATGAAGAACCTACTCTTGTCATGTACAAGATGTCGGGATCAGATAAGTTGTATTCGGATTCTGAGTTTTCTCTGGAGAATGTTAATATGGACAAGTTGAAAAATGTTTTCAAACTGGTTGAAATTGATTTGTCTGAAGTAGAAGGTTTGAATCAGACAAAGAGGCAAATGAATTTTGAAAAAAATAAAGCTTACTACAAGAAACCTGTTGTTCCACCGGGTTTTTATAACAACAATCGAAACAGATGGTCGGGTGGTTATCAGGGTGGTAAGAATTATCAAAGGAAAAATGTTCAAAATAGAAGGTTTGCTGAGAAAAAGGTGTTTGTGAATGGTTCGAGTTCACTTTCTGATGAAGAATCTGAGATTTTTTGAAAGTCTAATGAAGAATTCTTTGAAAAGAGGGCCTCACAGTTTCAGTCTGAAGGCACAAGTCGAGTAGTTGACACTTGAACATGCTTCAAATGTAATCAAGTTGGACATATTGCATGAAAGTGTACCAATTTGAAGCCTAAGACTGAAGTTGTGATGAATTCAAGAAAGAAAGATGATGTGAAGGGAAAAGCTCCATTGGTTGTTGAGAAAAAGGTTTTGAAAAATGACAACACCAAGATCAAAACTGAACCTGTTAAGAATATGGTAAATAAAAATGTCAAGTTTTGCAAACGGGTTGCATCATCTCAACAAACATGGAAACCAAAATCCGAGAAACAAGTTTCAACTCCGCAAGAGAAGAAAGTTATTCCTAAAAAGATTCTTCAAAATGAAAACAGAAAAGAAAACATTTCAATTTCTAATGAAAATTTTGTTAGAAAGAATGTTTCATTGGAAAAAGAGGAGAAAGTTGACATAAAAGAGGTTATTGATAACAAACTGGAAATGAATGATAAAACTTTCCACCTCTTAAATCGGTTGTAAAGTGTGTAGATGAAGTTAAGTTACCCGAGTCTGATGAGGCTTGGGCAGCTTATTTCAGCTAATCATATTTCTATCTGGTGCAGGAGCTTCCAAGATCCGTTTCACGTTGGATTATGGATAGTGGAGCTTCTCGGCACATGACAGGTAAAACAGCTCTGCTGTATGATGTTAGAAATTTCAATGGAGGTTATGTGGGATTCGCAGGAAATCAAGGTGGTAGAATAGTGGGTGAAGGAACGTTATCCAATGGGATTGTTACGTTTGAAAGAGTTAACTACATCGCCGAGCTTGAAAACAATCTTCTGAGCATATCTCAGATCTGTGATCGTATGTATACAACGCACTTTACAGACAAAGAATGTGTGGTCTTGAAACCAGGATTTGTTATTCCTGAAGAATGGATTATCATGAGGGCACCTAGAGTGAATGATTTATATGTGTTGGACATGAGTGTAGCAACTACAACAACGGATCAGGCACATTGTTTTGTTTCAAGAGCAACTGAGGAGGAATCGCAATTGTGGCATCGGAAGATGGGTCATATACATCTTAGAAAAATGAATCATTTGGTGCACAATGATTTAGTTATTGGTGTTCATGTCAAAGGTTTTCATCTTGAAGGGGAGTGCATTAGCTGCATTAAAGGAAAGCAAAAGAAGAAATCTCACCCCAGGAAGAAAGAAAACTCAGTCTCAAGACCTTTAGAGAGACTCCATATGGATTTGTTTGGTCCAGTAAACGTCAAAGGTATTACAGGGGATCTCTACTGTCTAGTGGTAACGGATGATTTTTCAAGGTTTTCATGGGTTTCATTTCTGAAGACGAAAGATGAGACGTTTGATAGTTTGATGGCGTTGTTCAAGAAAATTGAAAACTTGTACCAAAGGCGTATCAAAAGAATCAGAAGTGATAATGGTACAGAGTTCAAGAACAACAAGATGGAAGAATATTGTACTGAGAGAGGTATATTGCATGAATTTAGCGCGCCTTACACTCCGCAGCACAATGGAGTAGCAGAACGAAAGAACAGGACGCTAATTGAGACGGCTAGGACGATGCTTGCTGATTCCAAGCTACCAGTAAATTTTTGGGCAGAAGCAGTATCCGCCGCATGCTATACACTCAATCGGGTTCTCACTGTTAAGAAATTCAATAAGACTTGTTTCGAGCTGATTAATAACCGCAAGCCGAACCTGAAGTATTTAGAACCGTTTGGGTCTCCCTGTACAGTTCTAGTGCCTTTTGGTAAATTTGGTCCAAAGAGCATCGAAGGAATTTTCGTGGGTTACACAAGTCCATTGAAACGAGTCTTTGTTCCAAGCTTGAAGCGGATTATTGAAGTACACAATGTTGAGTGTCAAGGTTACACAGTGCCACCACTGAATCCAGGCGATTCATGGCGTTTTCATTATGATACTTTGTGGGATTCGTTTGAGATGGAAGAAGAAAAGGAAGAAGAAGAAGATTTCTTTGACGAGTTGGATATTCTGAGAGAGTATGAAGAATCGCAGGAAAGGTTCCCAGTTGAGTATTCAAGTCGACAACGACAAACTTCAAATGATAATGAAGCAGGTCCAAGTAATGCTGGAGAACATGATGATATTCAACAAAATGAAGTTGCTCATGATAATCAGACGGCACAGAATGATAATCAAGAATCTGAGAACATGCCAGTATTTGATCGTGGTGATTCAGATTCTGAGGGGGAGCAAATTCAGATTTCAAGTCAAACAAACCCAGTCACTGAACAAGGTGCAAATCAGAATGTTACTAATCTGGAAGGCGAGGTAGATGTTTCAGGCGAGGTGATGCCAAGAACTCTTTCATACCATCCAGAGGAGCTGATCATTGGAGAGTTACAATCAGGCGTTCGCACTAGACGTCAAATTGACCAAGGCCTTACTTGTTTTTATTCTACAGTAGCACCTTTACAAACTGAGTTTTCACTAAGTTGTTTTATTTCGCAGATCGAACCGCGAACTTATAAAGAGGCGCTAACTGAAGATTCTTGGGTCAATGCTATGCAAGAAGAGTTGAGTCAGTTTGAGAAGTTAGGAGTGTGGAAGCTAGTAGACTTGCCTGATGGTCAGAGGAAGATAAACACCAAGTGGGTGTTCAAGTGCAAGAGAGACGATAGAGGGGTTATTATTCGTAACAAAGCTCGACTCGTAGTCCGGGGTTTCAGTCAGCAAGAGGGGATAGATTTCACTGAAGTATATGCTCCGGTTGCTCGACTAGAAGCGATTAGAATCTTCCTAGCATTTGCATCTTGGAAAAATTTCGAAGTTTATCAGTTAGATGTAAAATCGGCGTTTCTCTACGGGAAGGTAAAAGAGGAGGTATATGTCGGACAGCCACCGGGCTTCACCGATCCAATCCACAAAGACAAGGTCTACTTGCTAGACAAAGCGCTGTATGGTTTACATCAGGCCCCGAGAGCTTGGTATGAGACATTGTCTCAACACCTGCTAGCCAACAGCTTCATTCGTGGAAAAGTGGATGTCACTCTCTTCACCAAAGAGGTCGACGGACATTTTCTGATCGTTCAGATATATGTGGACGACATCATATTTGGGTCAACAAATGAAAATTTGTGCAAAGATTTTGAACAAGTTATGAAGCAGAAATTCGAAATATCATCGATGGGTGAGATGAAATTCTTCTTGGGTCTTCAGGTTGATCAACTGCCTAAGGGAATTTTCATACATCAAACGAAGTACGTTCATGATATCTTGGAGAAATTCGGGATGTCAGGTTCTACTCCAGCTTCCACCCCATTAGCGACGAACCATGGGATAAACCCTGATCTCACCGGAGAGAAGGTAGATGAAATGATGTATCGTTCCATGATCGGATCGCTGATGTATTTGACAGCTTCAAGACCCGATATTATGTATCCAACCTGCCTCGCAGCAAGATTTCAATCTAACCCGAGAGCTTCGCACATGATTATTGTTAAAAGGATATTACGCTACCTGAAAGGAACTCCATCATTGGGGTTGTGGTATCCAAAAGATGGCGAATTCATGCTCGAAGGTTATTCCGATTCAGATTTCGGATGCTGCAAAGTTAACGCTAAATCAACAACAACGGGGTGCCAGTTCTTTGGATCACGATTGGTCACCTGGCAATGCAAAAAGCAGACCTCTGTGGCTTTGTCCACATGTGAAGCGGAGTATGTATCTGCTAGCAGCTGCTGCTCTCAGATCTTGTGGATCCAGCAACAGATGCACGATTACGGTTTGCAATTTCTAAATACCCCTATATTTGTTGATAATGAGGCAGCGATTAACATTACTAAAAATCCAGTTCATCACGCTAAAACGAAACACATAGAAATTCGTCATCACTTCATCCGAGATTGTTTCGAGAAGAAGTTGATACGAATTGAGAAAATCCACACTGATGAACAAAAAGCTGATTTACATACCAAAGCGTTTGATAAAACTCGTTTTCAATACTTGTTAAAATTGAACGGTATGAAGCTTTTATCGGTGTTGGAGGAGATCTTGGCGTTGATGAAGGTACCACTGTAGATGATGATGTTGAGAAGCAATCTGCAATGGTTTGTCGATTTTTTACTTGTTTTGGTATTTAGGGGGAGTAGGGTAATATTTTCAGAAAATACAAAAACAGCAAAAAATTTAAAAAATACAAAAACATGAGATATTTTCAAAATCCAAAAACAATAGAAAACAGAAAAGAGCTTGTGTAAAAAGGGAAAATGATAGTACATCGGCTTAACAGTTACAGTATGCTAAAGATATGTAATGTTTAAAAGTCTTAAACAGTCTCGCTGATGATATGCCGATAGGTTTTTGCAAATTTAGTAGGTTTGTTCGGGATATAAACCTAAAATCCTTACTTGCTTATTTCGTGGGGAACACTACTTGGATATATAGGTAACCCCTGAAATCTTGTTTGAAAGATCCCTTTTTCTGAGATACTAGGTCTTTATACTCAGTGATATCTGGGGTATTATTCCGGGACTTCTGATTTTGTGGAAGCAATGGCCTAGTCCCCGTATAATACTTTCTGCATTGCTTGAAATATAGCACCACCCTCAGCTAAAAAATGATAAAACATTGAAAAATGCTAATCATGGCTGTTGTAAAAAAGATCCTCTAAAGGGGACACACCAAAGTCGAAGCCGTCATTTCTCTGCTGAACGGAAGTTCTGACCTGAGCTCTCACGGTTCTTCGCATCTAACCCCTTACAGATATTATCTGTGGTATACTCACCTGTAAGACTGAATATTGGGATCTGGATACGAGAGTATATTCAAGAGGTGGGACACACGTATAAGTTTAAGTCCTTAATTCACTTAATCCGTATCCTGGACAGATTGAAAATTGTGTGAAAATTTAAGTGGATCAGTATATCGACAATCTAAGTGAATTGTTTAATTCTGAATATGTAATCAAAGCTTAACGGTACTTGTGACTTGTCAAACAGCTGATATGATTCCCTAACACGCTCATCAAAAATACGTTTGTAAATAGTTTACTTTTATTGCATTCTATTTCTGCATTTTATTTCTGTAATTCATTTCTAGTTTAGAAACATTATTAAAATCCAAAAAGATTTTACACTTCTGCTTTATTTTCCGACAAACCAAAGTGGAAAGCTGATCTTCAGATTCAATTTGAAGCAGATGCAGGAAGTTTTCTGAACTGGAGGATGAGTCGTGAGCTTAACATGATAAGATTGTGAAGTTGAAAAGTTAAAGCAAGTTCATTAATTTGAAACTTGTAAATTTTCAGAAAAACTTGAACAAAATGTCAGTGTGAATTGTCTCAGATCAACCAAGGTCATTAAGTTGGACTTGGTAGATAAATTGAGTAATCAGGGTCATTAATTTGGACCTGAATACTTAAGTGGATTTCTTTTTCTGACAAAACAACATATGAAGGTGAATGGTAAGTTTGAATTGAAACTATTATTGTCATATATCTTATATTTGGGTAGAGATTATACAGGAAATAAGAGTTAAGTTCCCCATGAAAAAAAAATGTCAAAGTTTGAATCAGAATTCGAGCCCTAGCTTATCGAGAGGGGGAGTTTGTGAAAGGGGGAGTCAGGGTTCTAGATCAACACTCAAAGGGGAGATTGAAGATAAGAGATTGAAGATTAAAGTTTGAAGATAAAGATTGAAGGGAGCTTTACAATGTCAAGATAATTTGGAAAGAGACTAAGACTAAAGACTCGACGCCGAAGACTTCGTCAACATCCAAGGGGGAGTCTGTTGGTGCATTTACTGTCTGTTAACTTCGTCTTAATCGAGTCTTATGTCTAGATAGGATAAACAAGTGCACAACAGGGATCAAATTAGGGTTTGTTTGTGGTTAAGTGTGTAATTTCGTTTGAATGGGACATGAGCATGTTCAAACGAAATTAACTCATGTAATTTCATTTGAACAGGGACGTGTCACTTTCAAACGAAATCACTCAGGCTATATATAGGTGTTGTGCATACTCATTTCATATGAAATTAAGTGTGTGAGAGCTGAGGTGCTGCCGGATTTTTGTCAGATTTGAACTTGTAAAAGCTCTAGAAATCAGTAATAGATAAAGATTAGAAAGGAACAAGCTGTGTTAACGTCTTTTACATTGATTCCGCCTTTGTACTTGATGATGAACTACTCATACTGACTATTTAGGGTCACACTACGATCCAACAAATAAAGTAAGATTGGTAGTCCAAGGATTCAAACAGATAGAGGTTCTGGATTATGATGAAGTTTATGCCCCGGTTGCCTGACTTGAAGCCATCCGGATCTTCTTAGCTTACGCATCCTACATGGGGTTCACTGTTTACCCGATGGACATCAAGACTGCGTTTTTATATGGAGACATGAAGGAGGAAATCTATGTTGAGCAGCCACCTGGTTTTATTCATCCAGATCATCTAGAATATGCCTACAAGCTTGACAAGGCACTGTATGGATTGCACCAAGCACCACGGGCTTGGTATGCTACTCTGACTGAGCATCTTCTGGCTCATGGCTATACTCGTGGCACAATTAATCAGACATTTTTTATCAAGAGAGTTGGCAAGGATCTAATATTGGTTAAAATTTATGTCAATGATATTATCTTTGGATCAAAGAGTGAGGATCTCTACAGAGAATTTGAAGAAGTGATGAAGAAGAAATTCGAGATGAGTACCCTCGGGGAGATGACTATGTTCTTGGGTCTACAAGTTCGACAGGATTCTTGAGGCATTCTTATTCATCAGGGAAAATATGTGGACGACGTACTGGCAAAATTCAAGTTTACTTACGCGAAATCGGTCGGAACACTAATGGTAGAAAGACCTTTGGTGACTGAAGATGCAGATGGATCCCCTGTCGATTAGCGCCTTTATCGGTCTATGATCGGATCTTTGATGTATCTCACTTGAGCCGTCCAGACATCATGTTTGCTGTCTGCAATTGCGCGCAATTTCATGCTAATCCTAAACTTTCTCATCTTACGGCTGTTAAACGAATTTTTCGATATCTTAAAGGCAGACCTTGGTTTGGCTTGTGGTATCCAAGAGAATCAAATTTTGACCTATTTGCGTTTTCTGATAGCAATTTTGGAGGCACTGACAGTGACAGAAAATCTACATCAGCTAGATGCCAATTTTTGGGTTATAGGCTCATTTCCTGGCAATGCAAGAAACAGCAAATGGTGGCGATCTCCACAGCTGGGGCAGAACACGTTGCTGCTTCTGCGTCTTGCTCACAGGTAGTGTGGATGCAACATCAATTGCAGGATTACGGTTTGACTTATCTCAACACTACCATTTACTATGATAATGATGCTGCAATTCAAATTGTCAAAAATACAGTTTTTTCACTCCAAAACCAAGCACATTGATATTAAAGTTCATTTTATACGAGAATGCTTTGACAGAGGTCTTATTAAACTGGAGCAAATCGACACAGATGCAAATTGTCACACCCCCAAAATCCACAAGCGGAGTATCACCGCAGGGAGCGTGACGGACCAGGATCAAGCCACCAATCATATTGAACAATATAAGTAAGTAAATAAAACCCGACACAAACAATATAATTGGTGTCAAACAATTTAGCAAAGTCTAAGTTAACAGCGGAAGCATTAAGTTTAAAACCAAAATATAACTTTAAAGTTTCATAAAGTTTCTTTTGAACACACAACGGTTCATGTCCCACAACGACTCCTTCTCATTGCAAGCTCCAGCAAATAACCTAACGACCTGCAAAGCATGTAGTAGCGTATCAACAAAAATGTTTGCGAGTTCACAGTTGGTTGTATGTTTTAATGTTGTTCCAAAAACCATAAGTTGTTAAGTTGTTTTGAAAACCAAAAGTTATCCAGTTCCATGTTCCATAACCATATACCGTGGGGGCTACCCCATGTTGTAAACCACTAGACCCGTTACCATATCGACAACTGACTTAAGTCATGTTTAAGTGCCCTGCGTCAATGTCTATCATCATTGATGATGTGTGTAAAATGCAACATATAAATTACATCAAATTAGGCATAAAACTAACCCTTTTTAGTACTAATGTTGGAAAAAGTGTGCTTTTGTCTTCCTTTTGTATTTTCAGGATTAAATGACCGTAATTGAACAAAAGGAACAAATATGCAGCCAAATCTAACATATATACAAGAAAAGGAATAAACGTGGCATGCCCGACCCCTCGACAGCATCTTCCCAAGCAAAAACAAAGGAACAGAAGGCTGACCACGGCCCGTGCCCAGCGGACACGGGGGCGTGGCCAGGCACCTGCGGAAAAGACAAAGTTATAGAAGCTTCTATTCCCAGCATGGGGGCATGCCTAGCTCAACACGGGCCATGGTCAACGCTAAGATTCGCAAAATCTTGCAAATCTTGATAGTACATATTCGCTTCTGCACACGGGCTGTGCCCAGTGAACACGGGGGCGTGTGGAGCTAATGCAGAGAAATTGCAATTAGTGAAGAAAGAGAAAAAGGATGGCCACGGGGCCGCGTCCGGGATTCTCTGCAGGCTATAAATAGGGGTGCTTGGTTCACTTCAAAGGCATCCCTTGGCAAACCACCTCTCGCCCACTTCACCCACACTCCACCACCACTAAAACCCACATCCACCACCACCATCCATCATCCATTTTAGAGTGTGTGTAGAAGTCTCGGGATCCAAGATTGATAGTAAGAGTTCTTGACAATCAAAGGCCATGTTTGCCTAAGTCTCTTACATCACTTGGTGAAGACAAGCATTTAGTGTAATACTTTTGATTTTTAATATTTTCGCACTTTTCTTTAATAACTTGTTTCTTATGTTGAAGGTGAAACTTCCTTATCATTTATCCGTGGTGTCTTGGCGTTATTTTACTGTCTATATAAAATAAAAGATTTACACCATTCATATCTCTACGGTCTATATAGAGATATGTTGGCTACCTGGTCGGGGGTTAAGGGAATGGTTTGGTAAGGTTCTTGCCTTGTTCAGTGTATAGATCCTTCAAGGACCTGGGTCAAGCTTACAAGGACCTCCTTCAATACCCACTAGTATTGGATGGCGGGGGTGTGAATGGCTTGATCCCCTCATATGTAAACTACTATTAATACATTAACCAGGCTACTTGGGATTGTATCCCTGCTGACTCAAACCACTTAGCCGAGGGTAACGTCACCTTCAAAAGAGGGGCCTACCACATTACGCATTAATAACTTAATTAATTATCTTCCAATATTCCAACCCTTTAGGATTGTATCCTTGCTGACTCAAACTACTGGGTTGAGGGTAACGTCACCTTCAAAAGAGGGGGCCTACTACTATAACTAAGATAATCTCTTAAAAAGTGCAAAAGTGCTGAAATCATCAAAGGTTACACTAAAGGCGAGTCGGATCCAAGTGATTCATCTTTTCTATCTATTTTTATTTTATTTTATTTTTCAGCATTTTTAGTTTTTATTTTCATGTTTAAAACCTTTTTTAAACTTTTTATTTGATTAGACGTTGAGGATAAACCGGTATTAAAAGCTTTATGTCCTTGGACGACCTCGGTATCTTACCAACGTTATACTACGCTCACGATGGGTGCACTCGCCCATATGTGTGTTTAGTGTTAGTAGAATATCGTGTTTTATAAATTTAAAACTTGACTAAAGTGTTAAAAAGGGCTTAAAATATAAACAAAAACATATCACACCTGACGCACATCAAGTTTTTAGCGCCATTGTCGAGTACACATGGATTTTAAGAAAGTTAGGAATCAACGGCTTAATCGTTTTTCTTATTTTTCTGTTTTTTTTAGATTTTTTTTCTAGATTTTCCAGCTTCTGCAGAGCTCAGCATGGGGCCATGCCCGCTGAACACGCCCCCGTGCCCAATCTTTGGTACTGTCAATTCTGTTTTAAGTTAGACAGTAGCTGAACACGGGGCCGTGCCCACTAAACACGCCCCCGTGCCCAAGTTTTAGATACTGAAAACAGAACGTAAGATTCCGACGGTTGGTAATTTCTGACGCAAATATGAATGATACTGATCATTTTTACTTTCGCTCCTCTTATGGTATGTGGTGTCAAATATGTGGCGGATCTCATGAAGATTTAAAATGTTATTTTTTAAATTACATTCCCCACTATATAGACCCATCGTTTTCCTGTAGCCTTAAGATGGGCGAAAGTAAAAACAATCCCTATCTCTCTTTCGAATGCTCTCAATCATCCCTTCTAGATGAAATGATTCTTGAGGAATTATTTCAAATGGAAGAACTAATTCTCCGATGGATAAAAGAACTTGAGATGGAAATAACTAATTCATCTCAAGACGACGATCAAGGAGAATTATTGAGATCGCATTCGAATTATAACAACATCGTTGCTCCCGAAATCACCTCTAACTCTTGCGAGGACTTGAGCGATAGTCGTCCCTGTGTCGATTGTGCCATGAAGGACTCCCAATCGGTTTCCGCTAATGCATACATAGACCAGAGCGATTCGACGTATACCTTCTTTAACGAGAGCCCGGATAAGGGGAATAAAGGTTGGTTTTGCCCACCGATATTTAGCTTAGGAATCACCCTTTCCTATAACCTCTTGCGTTCTTGTCTACACATAGGGCAAATTAGGTATCTTAGGCACTTCGGTGTTGTTCCGTCCAGTAAGGAACCACCCGATCTGGATAAACTCCTTAAAAATAGACAAAACTTCATAAAACTTCTAGCCACGGGGCCGTGTCCAGGTCAGCACGCCCCCGTGTCCACCCAAAGATTCTCATCTGACTTTTGGTCAGAATACGGACAAAAAAGTGTCAGAATTTTGTCTACACATGGGGCCGTGTTCAGCCGACACGGGGCTGTGTCCAGCGTGCTGTCGTTTTCTATATATGCAGCAAAATTCCTGCACTCTTGGACCCATTCCAAAGACAAAGATCTGGTGGGATATTCACATATACCATACAAGGTATATTCTAAAGAAGGTTCTCAACAACCATCTTGTCTTTTCTACTTTTGTCCATTGCCTTCTTCTTCATTTTCTCCTCAAAACCTCCATTAAAGTTTGAAATCTCCATGTTTTCAAGTTTTATTATGATATTTGCTAGGTTTTTATTCAAGGAATCTTGTCAAAAATAAGTTTTACAACACTGTTTTAAGTTATTTCTGCCTAGAAATGCTTCTAAAGTCAGCAAAATAATTTAAAGCTCCAAGATTCCCTGTTTCAAAAACCTGCAGAGAGGTGGCCACGGGGCCGTGCTCAGCGAGCACGGGGCCATGGCCAGGGTACTGTTTCATTAAATTGAACTTTTTCGACTTGTTTTTCGTAGAATGTCAAGCCAGAAGAGTGGAACCTCTTCAGCGCATTCAAGGAACAGTCGTAGGGAACGAAGGCTTTCAATCAAACCAACTCTAGTGCGCTATGTGATGGCACTACGAGAAGCTCTCGACAAAATGACATCCGTAGAAGAAGTCCTAATCGACTAATGTGTGTAAAATGCAACATATAAATTACATCAAATGAGGCATAAAACTAACCCTTTTTTAGTACTAATGTTGGAAAAAGTGTGCTTTTGTCTTCGTTTTGTATTTTCAGGACCAAATGAGCTTAAACGAACAAAAGGAACAAATATGCAGCAAAAACTAACATAAATACAAAGAAAAGGAATAAACGTAGCATGCCCGACCCCTCGACAGCATCTCCCAAAGCAAAAAAACAAGAAGAAAGCTGAGCATGGGGCTGTGCCCAGCTCACCACGGGGCGTGCCCAGCTCAACACGGGGTGTGCCCAACTCAACACGGTCGTGGTCAATGCTAAGATTCGCATAATCCAAGCAAATCTTGATAACACAGATACGCTTCTGCACACGGGGCCGTGCCCAGCGGACACGGGGCGTGTGGAGCTAATGTAGACAAATTGCAATTAATAAAGAAAGAGAAAGTGGATGGACACGGGGCCGTGCCCAATGGACACGGGGTCGTGTCCGGGCTTCTGTGCAGGCTATAAATAGGGGTGCTTGGTTCACTTCAAAGGCATCCCTTGGCAAACCACCTCTCTCCCACTTCACCCACACTCCACCACCATCACAACACCCACATCCACCACCATCATCCATCATCCATCATAGAGTGTGTGTAGTAGTCTCGGGATCCAAGATTGATAGTAAGAGTTCTTGACAATCAAAGACCATGTTTGCCTAAGTCTCTTACATCACTTGGTGAAGACAAGCATTTAGTGTAATACTTTTGTTTTTTAATATTTTCGCACTTTTTATTTGGTTTTGTATTAATGACTTTAATAACTAGTTTCTTATGTTGAAGGTGAAACTTCCTTATCATTTGTCTGTGGTGTTTTGCATTATTTTACTGTCTATATAAAATAAAAGATTTACACCATTCATATCTCTACGGTCTATATAGAGATATGTTGGCTACCTGGTCGGGGGTTAAGGGAATGGTTTGGTAAGGTTCTTTCCTTGTTCAGTGTATAGATCCTGCAAGGACCTGGGTCTAGCTTACTAGGACCTCCTTCAATACCCACTGGTATTGGATGGTGGGGGTGCGAATGGCTTGATCCCCTCATATGTAAATTACTATTAATACATTAACCCGGCTACTTGGGATTGTATCCCTGCTGACTCAAACCACTTAGCCGATGGTAACGTCACCTTCAAAAGAGGGGCCTACCACATTACGCATTAATAACTTAATTAATTATCTTTCAATAATCCAACCCTTTAGGATTGTATCCTTGCTGACTCAAACTACTGGGTTGAGGGTAACGTCACCTTCAAAAGAGGGGCCTACTACTATAACCAAGATAATCTCTTAAAAAGTGCAAAAGTGCGGAAATCATCAAAGGTTACACTAAAGGCGAGTCGGATCCAAGTGATTTATCTTGTCTATCTGATTTTATTTTATTTTTATTTTCAGCATTTGTAGTTTTTATTTTCATGTTTAAACTTTTTCTAAACTTTTGATTTGATTAGACGTTGAGGATAAACCGGTACTAAAAGCTCTTGTGTCCTTGGACAACCTCGGTATCTTACCAACGCTATACTACGCTCACGATGGGTGCACTTGCCCATATGTGTGTTTAGTGTTAGTAAAATATCGTGTTTATAAATTTAAAACTTGACTAAAGTTTTAAAAAGGTCTTAACATATAACTAAAAATATATTCACACCGACACACATCAAGTTTTTGGCGCCGTTGCCGGGGATACAAGGATTTTAAGAAAGCTTAAAATCGACGGCCTAATCAGTTTTTCAAAACCTTTTTAAATCGCGTGCATTTTCTGCATTTTAGTTAGTTTTTGCATTTAGAGTAGACTGAACATGGGCCGTGTTCACTGAACACGGGGCCTTGCTGCACATTTTTTTCAAAACTCCTAGATACAAAGTCTGAACACGGGGTCGTGTTCACTGAACACGCCCCTGTGCTGCACAAAACCAGTCACTTTTATTAAAACGCCCAGATACAGGACCTGAACACGGGGCCGTGTCCATCCTCTGTTTCCGTTTTCATTTTTGTTTTCTGGTCCCGAGACTCTGTTGTGGTCTGCTGAGTGATTCTTATGGATCAATACTCAGGAGGTTACAACTACCACTATGAGGAGGATAATTATAGGGAAGACTATTGCACCAATTGTGGTAACCCTCACTCGGTACAATATTGTGACCTCTTTGAACCATCCACTTCATACAACTACTATGAGGAGCCCAGGTACGAGTTGTCAACTTCATACACACCCTATGAAGACCCAAGGTATGAACCTTCTCCCTCAAACTCATATTTTGATGAACCAAGGTATGAGCCTTCATACTCATACTTTGAGGAACCAAGATATGAGCCTCCACCTTCATATAACCACTATGAGGAACCATGGCGTGAACAACCCACCTCATATGAGTATTATGAAGAACCAAGTTACGACCCTTATCCATCATATACTTACAATGAGGAACAATGGTGCGAACCATCTACCTCATATGAGTATCATGAGGAACCAAGGATCGAACTTCCGAATTCAAGCTTTGAGGATCCAGATCCTTATTCTATCACCCACATAGTCGATAAGATAATAGAACACATTAAAACTATCGAGCGCTGCATAAAAGAATCCCGCGCATGGGAAGAGGAGTCCCGCGCAAAGGAGGAATTAACTTGTAATAAAGAAGAGATAGTTAAAAATGTAAAAATGGAAGAACAAGTAAGTAAAAACCGACACATGAGTTAAACAACGAAAAAAGTGAGTCTGATAACGTTAAAATTCAAGAAGAGTCTAATTTTCAAGAAATTAATCTCTTATCACCTTCTTTCGAAAATCATTGTTTAGTTCTTACTCATGCTAAGTTTTTAAAAGAGTTAAACACTAACACTAAAATTGACGAAACGGTAAGCATTAAGTTAACAAATGATCTAACTACGCTAATAAAAGAAGACCCATTTGAAATTAACATTACACCGGTTCCATGTTTTTTTCAAAATTCCTTTATTAGTAATATCACAATTGATAAAGATCTTTGTGTTAATATAATGCCAAACTACATTTTCGAAAAATTAAGTATTGGTGATTTCTCTCCACTTCAAATACCCATTTTTCTACCTAATCGGAAAACAATAAAATCAATGGGGATAGTTGAAGATGTGTTAGTCCAAACAAATCACACGGTGGTTCCAACCGACTTTGTCATCCTTGATGACGCTCCGCTTGTGTTGGGATAACCTTTTGTGAAAACCCACAAAGCTTTGATTAATTGGAAGAAAAACAACTTTCCCATTCAATTAGGGGCCTTCAAAAGGTGTGTCGATCTTGAACGATCAATGAAATATACAATCGGCAATGACGACCCCCTAATTGAAGATGAGCAAGAACCACCCGATAAGGAGGGTCTAGCCAAGGACACTTATAAACGTGGCGCACCACGGAGGCATTCCGCGGAACTATCCTTAGTTTTAGATTAGTTTAACTTTTATGTTTTCTAGTTTAGTTTTAATTTTCAGGAATAAAGCACACTCGAAATGGTGAAGGTTACTAAGGATAACTTGAACCCACACCCCATGCACAAAAACAGAGCCTCTCGACAATTTTTCTTCATTACAGCAAGTTCAGCACGGGGCCGTGCTCAACCCAACACACCCCCGTGCGCGAGGTTCTGCAGAAAACGCCCAGT
>JARYGA010031179.1:0-22003 GCA_030545235.1 Helianthus tuberosus
TAGTAATTTTACTAATCAATTTAACAAACAAAGATAAAAAAAAAATCTGGTAAATCTCTCTTTCTACACCTCTATACTCTCTCTTCCTTCTCACCATCTCATTCCATCAATCCATCTTCATCTCAGATCTAGATCTGAATCTATAAACCTACTCATCAAAATTAGTCCTCCCATATTTACCTACATGCAAATAAGGCTCCAATAACTTCCAACAATTCAATAAAATCTTCCGGTTTAGTTTCACATATCAACAACAATCAAACACTCAACTTACACCAAACTCTTCAACTACTACTGTACCAAACCTAAATGTAACCTCACATTTCAACAATCAAACACCTTAACATTCACTAAATCAATCACAATCAAATTAAAACACATTAGCAGTTGCGGTGAAGAACAGCTGATTCGACGCGTTGCTGGTGACATTGAGATCGATCAACCGTGAAATTGAAGAACGATTCGATAATGTCAGTGCTGTTCCACCGCGAGTTGAAGCGTGTAAATTAAGATTTGCTTTTTTTTTTTTTGTTAAAGGAGGATTTCTATCTGAGAAATGGATTATTCTTTGTGTATAGTCAAGTAACAGTTCCAATTTTGTTGGGATGAGTAGCAATTTTGGGTTACCTGTTATGAACCATATTAGTATACCAGGGCCCATCTTAGCAGCCCGTTTAAGGAGCCCAATAAGAGAGCAGGTGTGGTTGTCTTAAAGGAAAAGTTACTGCGGAATATAAGGCATGAGAGATAGAACGATTGGGTCATGAAAAGATTGTTTAAGCTACTTGAGGGTTCTTCTGTGTTCCCATCTTCTTCTTGTATTTAGTTGTAATCCTATCGGTTAATCAATTCGAGATCTACCTTTATTCCTGATTTGATTATTTCTTAGCTGAGTGAATATCAATTCACTTCATTACCTGTTGATTTTGTTGCAAAACCACACAGATCTGAATATCTGGTTGTGGTCAGAGGCGGTGGTGGCGATAGCTCCGATCGTAGTGGTGGTCAAAAAGGGTGGTGATGTTTTCATCAGATGAGGTGTTTTCTCTCATGGAATCAACATCGTACACAAGACTCTGGTGGTGGGGGTTTGTTGGAGAGAGAAAGAGAGAGAGAAGGGGGAGATGATGGTTTAGGTTTATAGATTTTTTTTTAATTTTTATATTTTTTTATGTATTAAATGACTGTTTTGCCCTCATATGGGTTGCACATGATTTTACTTAACTGAAAGTTTTAACCAGGTTAGGGTCAAATGACGTAAGATGTAACGAGTTTTGCAAATAAAGGACTGTGACTGTAATTATTGAAGTTAAAGGTCATCCATTGCAACCCGCTATAAACATAAAGGACGAAAAGTGTAATTTATCCCACCATTCATTGACTAAATATCTGATCAAAACATATTTTTTTTCTTTTTATAAGTATAGCAATATGGTACTCATATTAAAGATAAAAAAACACTCGTTATTATGGTGTAATTTTTTTAAAAAAAAAAGTTACGTATAAAAAGTTATTGATGTTTAAAAAAGACGGGGGGAAGTTACATGTGCATTAATTTTAGTTTCTTAATTTAAAAATTTTAAATTTACCTATATACCCTTAATCTAGAAAATTAATATGTTTAATAGTAAACATTATTTATAATTTTGCCATTATGATCTCAACCATTAGATCTTTATCAAAGATCTAATGGTGTAGATTCTTTCTTACATTTCTCACAAAAAAACTTTTTTTTACAGGAACCTCTACCTATATATATATATATATATATATATATATATATATATATATATTGTGAGGTTCATTGAGAAACACTAAAAAAGTGGGGAACCGAGAAACACTCTTAAAGATTTAACTTAACATGTTAAAAATCATTTTTTTAAAAAAATTTCGACGCTTTTCCTTATAAACAAATATAATCACCTCAAATATAATCAAATAAATTTAGGCATGATATACACATATAAATATGTATAGTACACATTCGCTCATAAACGGTATGAACCGGTAATTAGAATGTATACGAAACGTAACTAAAGAAATTGAAAAGATTGAATGATTTTTACCTCGAAATAACGGGTTGTCACACTATTGCTCTACTTTTGAAATTAAAAAAAAATAACATGAACTAGGTGTTCAAATAAAACGCCATAAAAACACCCAATTCAGAAAACGCTATGAAAATACCTAGTTGAAAATGTTAGGGGAGGATTTTACAATCCTAAGGATCACGGATCCTCAAGTGCTGCCAGGATCATGGATCCTCAATTCTGTTTGAATTAAGGATCCTCAGCAGGTGTTGCAGGATCAGGATTCAGGATCCTTATTGTTATCCTTATACTAACAATTGTCTACCTTGTACGTAAGCTTGTTTTACAAGAACGAAGGCATGGACCAAGTCTCACCGAAATTCCTGGAGCATATTCCCTCAATATTCCGCACGTGCTTGGCTTATATGGACGTTATGGAGATCGTGGGGAGCTTGCACAAATTTCGGATAGTTAGTTATCTTAGTTGTTACTAATTTAAAATGGGGGATAACAAGCTTGAGTAGAACACTTAGCTATTTTTTTGGCATACACACACTCTCGTAACAGCTCTCAATCAGCTCACGAACACTACTTGGCGATTTCATACACTTTTTTGCATTTTACACACTAGTGATCCTTGTAACAAGCTTGTTATCATCCCGAGTTGTAAACATCTATTGTTTAATCTTAGTTGGTGATCAGTAGTTTCCATCACCTGAGGTTTTTTGTGCCGGAGATCAACTCTTGATCAAGGGCTTTTTCATCGTATAAATCCTTGTGTCATTTGTTCATTGCATTTGTTTGTTATCCTTAACATTGTTCATTGATTCAAGCATCACACCTCACAACAAAAGATTTGGTTGCATTATCTTTGCTTGATTTTTGACCAAAACAGTTTGGCGCCCACCGTGGGGCAATTGGTGCTTCATTTCTGAGAAATTTTGCTCATTCCGTTCATTCCGGTTCATTATCCTCAACCGCATGGCTTCTCAAGGAAAAACCACTTCGAGTGCAATGCCGGCAATCAGTTCATCCCAGGGCGTTCCACCTTTGCCTCCACTACCTTCTGGATCCCAGAAGAATGCTGAAAATCCTGCAAAGAGACCGAGCCCTATTTTCTCAAAACCTCTAACTTCTTCTGTTTCTTATAATCCTACTACTAGTGACCTCTTTACTTTGATTTTGCAGATGAAGGATCACATACAGCAGCAGGATAAGACTAACGAAAAGATTCTCAAGGAAATTGGAGATATCAAGAAACAGAAGAGATCAGCGGAGGATCATTCCCCATTGATGCCTAGGTCTCTGAATTTCGACACCCCGGTGATAACTTCCCAGCATTCTGCAACTCCTGATGTCCAATACTTGGGTGGAATAAGAGGAATGCATTACGGATCGTCAGCAATGACTCAGGCTCTAGGATCCTATTTCCATCCAGCAGGATCCTTCTCCCAGCATCAAGGATCCTTCGCCAGCTCAGGAGGGTACATGGAGACACAACCGGTTCAAGGATCCTCTCAGGTTCAAGGATCCTCTCAGGTTCAAGGATCCTCTCAGGTTCAAGGATCCTCTCAGGTTCAAGGATCCTCTCAGGTTTAAGGATCCTCTCAGGTTCAAGGATCCTCTCAGGTTCAAGGATTCTCTCATGTTCAAGGATCCTCCTTTCTGCCTCAAGGATCCTCTTAGGTTTTCGGATCCATGGATTATCCTCCAAGACCCCCGTTCACGGCACATCAAGGATCCAACGTCTCTCAGGATCAAGGATCCTTAAGAAGCTTGCAGCTTGGAAGTTCAGATGTCCATCAAGGAGATTTCATCCCAATGTAGACCATTGCTTCTTCTGGCCCTTCAATTATACCAGAATCTCGACAATATGGATTCACGTCTGGGATTCCAAACTTAAATCCTCCGGCAGGTAACACTTTTAATAATTCTTATAACACTAACCATGGCTTTATGCACGATACAGGTATCAATCAAGCTATGGCTAGAGAATTACAGAAGCTGAAGAATATGATATCCAGCGTTCCAGGAGTGGTTAAACCTATTCCTGAAATTGCAGATGGGAGCCATAAGATATCTCGTTTTGCACCACCTATTTGTGATGCTGAGATACCCAAAAGGTTCCAAATACCAACTATGAAGTTGTATGATGGCTCGACAGATCCTGAAGAACATGTGGCTCAATATAGAGAAAGGATGGAGATCAACCCCATCCCTGATAGGTTAAAAGAATCATGTCTATGCAAGGGTTTCGGATCCACACTTACAGGATCAGCTCTTAAATGGCTGCTAAGTCTTCCCCCTTACTCTATCACTTCATTTGCTAATCTAGTTAACCTGTTTAATAATCAATTCTCTTGTAGTAGAAAATTTGAACGTTTAACTAGTGATTTGTATAGGGTAACTCAAGGTCAAAATGAATCACTTAGAGATTATATCACTAAGTTTAGTAAAGAATCCTTAGATATTCCTAACCTGGATATTGCCACGACTGTAGAAGCCTTTAAAATGGGTTTACTTAGGGATTCATTATTCTATGATGATC
Organism: Helianthus tuberosus; assembly: GCA_030545235.1. Taxonomy (NCBI): domain Eukaryota; kingdom Viridiplantae; phylum Streptophyta; class Magnoliopsida; order Asterales; family Asteraceae; genus Helianthus; species Helianthus tuberosus. Next base: position 4,579 of record JARYGA010031179.1, read on the forward strand.
TTGTTATGACCCCATGCAGGAATCTTGATGAAGTAAGAACCAGGGCCCTTAGGTTCATCCGATTAGAGGATGACAAAAGGATCCAGGAGAGACTGGCAGGATCCTCGAAACAGGAAAAGCAAGGATCCTACTTCAAGAATAACAAGTTCAAATCCTACAACAAGTCTGATAACCAGAATGTGCATGCAGTAGAACAAGAAGAGGATGATGAGGATTATCCTCCAATTTCTGAATACTGTTTTTCTGTTGATAACAATGAACTAATTCTTACAATGCAGAATTTAGGTGAGAAAGCTAGGTGGCCGAGGAAAAGTGACAAACCAGCTGCTACTAAAGACAAATCCAAATGGTGTGCATATCACGAGGATTTCGGGCATCTCACCGAAGAGTGCATTGCACTAAGGAAGGAGATTGGTTATTTGTTGAGCAAGGGGCACTTGAAAGAACTCTTGGGACGAAAAAAGTCAAGGATCCAGGATCCTGAAAGGATCCCAGAAAAGGCTCCTGCTCCTCCAGCAGACGCACAAGTTATAAACTTCATATCCGGTGGATCAGACATTTGTGGTACTTCTTTTTCAGCAGCCAAAAGACATGCCAAGGAAACCAAGATGGATAATGGAGACAGACCCATCAGAACCTCCACTGTTACCAAGGATAAAATCATAACTTTTGATGAGGATGATCGTGTTGATGTTCAGGATCCTCATCACGATGGACTTGTTATTACTCTGTTTATTTCTAACCATTTTGTTCGCAGGATCCTTATAGATGGAGGAAGCTCAGTGAACATCATCCAACTTGATGTCCTAAAGAAGATGAATATTCCTGAATCCGATATTGTACCAAGATCCTCATTACTTGTGGGATTCAGCGGAGAGACCAAGAACACTCTGGGGGACATCAAACTCCCAATCTATATTGAAGGACTTCATTCTTATAAAAAAATTTTGTGTTATAGATTGCTTATCCTGTTGTAACGTTATCCTTGGCAGGCCCTGGATACATGACATGAAGGCAGTCCCATCCACTTATCATCAATGTGTGAAGCTTCCTAGTCCGTGGGGGGTGGTGAAAATTGAGAGTGATCAACAAGAAGCTAAGAATTGCTATACATCATCAATGAAACCAGCCTCAAGGCCAAGGGAGCAATAGCAATTAAAGCATCCTCCAAGGGATGTCTTGGAGGCAAGAGAGCAGGATATGAAAGAAATCCTTATGGATCCTCATAATCCTGAATCCAAGATTTACATAGGATCAGGGATCCTTAGTAAAATAGAAGAGGATTTGGTATCCTTCCTCAAGAGGAGAAAAACTACCTTTGCATGGAAGCACGAAGATATGACAGGTATATCTAAAGATATAATTACTCATAAGCTTGGCATTGACAGGTCATTCAAGCCAATCCATCAAAAGAGGAGGAAGTTTGCACCTGAGAGAAATGCCATTATCCAGGAGGAGGTAGAGAAATTACTCCGAGCAGGTATGATTAGAGAGGTCAAGTATCCAAGATGGTTGGCCAATGTGGTTGTTGTTCAAAAGAAAAATGGAAAGTGGAGGGTATGTGTCGATTTTACTGATTTAAATAAGGCATGTCCCAAGGATCTTTTCCCATTGCCCCACATTGACTCCATGGCGGATGCTACCGCGGGTCATGAACTATTAACTTTTATGGATGCTTCATCTGGATTTCAGCAAATTCAGATGGAACCATCTGATCAAGAGGATACAGCCTTTATGACCCCAACTGGTATATATTATTATATTGCTATGCCGTTTGGACTAAGAAATGCAGGTGCTACTTATCAAAGGCTAGTCAATATGATGTTCAAGGATCAAATTGGACACACTATGGAAGTCTATATAGATGACATGGTGGTTAAATCTAAGAAAGCTGAGGATCACCTTAGAGACTTGGAGGAAGCATTCAATATCCTTGATAAATTTAATATGAAACTAAATCCTTCCAAGTGTCACTTTGGTGTTAAAGCAGGTAAATTCCTAGGCTATATGGTGACAAAAAGAGACATTGAAGCAAGTCCGGAGCAAATTAAGGCTATTGTGAATATCAAATCTCCTGCCAATGCTAAGGATGTGCAAAGATTGACAGGCAGGATCGCAGCCTTGAACAGGTTCATATCCAAATCCTCAGAAAAATGCAAGGAATTTTACGACATTTTGAGGAAAAATAAGAAATTTGAGTGGACCGAAAAGCATGAAAATGCTCTCAAAGCTCTTAAGGATTACCTATCCTCAGCCCCTGCCTTGATGAAACCAGAAAAAGGGGATATATTATCCTTATATTTGGCGGTATCCTCTAAAGCAGTAAGTTCGGTCCTCGTCAAGGATCATGAAGGTACACAACATCCTGTCTATTATGTAAGTAAGAGTTTGCTTGATGCTGAATCCAGGTATTCACATTTAGAAAAACTTATTTTGGCCTTAATTATGGCATCTACTAAATTGAGACATTATTTTGAAACTCATGCCATTATTGTTAAGACTAATTTTCCAATTAAGAATGTTCTCAGGAAACCTGAAATGTCAGGAAGGATGGCTAAGTGAGCAGTGAAGCTCAGTGCTTATGATATAAGATATGAGCCTAGAATCGCCATTAAATCCCAAGCCTTAGCTGACTTTGTGGCAGATTTCAGTAGGGACTTGCAAAGGGAAGCTGAATTAGAAGTCCAACAGCTAGAAGAAACTAAGGATCCTTGGATACTCTTCACTGATGGAGCTTCTAATGTCAAAGGAACTGGGCTTGGAATACTACTAAAATCGCCACAGGGGGACATAATACCCCACTCCATAGCTTGTGAATTCCAAACTACTAACAATGAGGCTGAATATGAAGCCTTGATAGCTGGTTTGCAAATTGCTAAGCATATGAGGATCAGGTATCTTGAGGTACATGTAGATTCATTACTAATTACTAATCACTTTAATGGATCCTATGTTGTTAAAGGTGAAAAGCAAATCAAATATTTAGAGATAGTCAAAGAATTGGCACTCTCTTTTGTTTCCTTTAGTTTGACACAGGTACCTAGAGAAGAAAATGCAGAAGCTGATGCATTGGCCAATCTAGGATCATCTTTGAAGATTCCAGAGGATATCAAAATCCCTATTATCCATATCCTAACCCCTGCTATTGAGGATCATGTAGCTATGGAGATAAGAGAGGATTCTGCAATTATCCCTAGTGATGATACACAATCTCATTCAGGATCATGGATCCTTCCAATCATGAGATATATCCAACATGGAGAGATCCCTACAGGAGAAAACCCCAGGGCTTTCAAAATTAAGGTATCTCAGTTTACAATATTAAATAACATGTTATATAAACGATCTCTTGCAGGACCATATCTAAGATGTTCCTGAAATCCAAGAAGTCTTAAAGGATCTTCACGAAGGAGATTATGGAAACCACACTGGGGGCAGGGCATTATTCACAAGGATCCTGAGGACAGGATACTATTGGCCTACTATGAAGAAGGATGTTGTGGATTATGCCAAAAAGTGTGATCCTTGTCAAAGACATAGTAATATCCTTCACCAACCAGCAGAGCTCTTGCATCCTATACCCTCTTCTTGGCCATTTATGAGATGGGGGATGGATATAGTTGGTAAACTTCCCAAGGCACCTGGTGGAAAAGTTTTCATGCTTGCTATGACTGACTATTTCTCAAAGTGGATAGAGGCTGAAGCCTTTGCTCAAGTCAGAGAAAAAGAAGTGATATCCTTTATCAAAAGAAATATTATTACTACATTTGGTATCCCTTCTGAAATTTTCTGTGATAATGGATCCCAATTTATTGGGAATAGAACTACTAACTTTTGTGACAGCTGTGGGATTAAGATGATAACATCAACACCAGTCCATCCACAAGCTAATGGCCAGGTAGAATCATCCAACAAGATCATCATCAACAATTTGAAGAAGAAGCTTGGATCCAAGAAAGGAAAATGGGCAGAAGAGCTACCTTATGTATTATGGGCTGACAGGACAACTCCCAAGAATGCTACTGGTCAAACTCCATTTTCTTTGGTATTTGGAGCAGAATCAGTGATCCCTACTGTTTTGGTCAAAAATCAAGCTAAGATAACCCAACCAAATCTTTAGATGTGAGGTGTGATGCTTGAATCAATGAGCAATATTAAGGATCACTCAGAAATATAATGAACAAGTGACACAGTGATTTATATGAGGAAAAAGCCCTTGATCAAGAGTTGATCTCCGGCATAAAAAACCGTGGGTGATGGAAACTACCGATCACCAACTCAGATTAAACAGAGAATGTATTACAACTTTGGATGATAGCGAGCTTGTTACAAGGATCACTAGAGTGTAATGTGCAAAAAAGTGTGTAATCACCGAGCAAACAGTCGAGAGTAGATGATGGCAGTTACGAGTGTGTGTGTTTAGCAAAAAATAGCCAAGTGTTCTAATCAAGCTCGCTATCCCCTTATAAATTTAGAAAATATCTAAACTAACTAACTATCCGCATTTCGTGCAAGTCTTCCACGACCTCCATAACGTCCATATTAGTCAAGCACGTGTGGAATAAATAGGGAATATGCTCCAGGAATATTGCCAAGACCAAGTCCAAGCACGTACTCCTGCAAAACAACTTCATATTCAAAGCAGACAATCGTTAGTGTAAGGATCACTATGATGATCCTGGATCCTGATCCTACAATACTCTCTGAGGATCACTGATCTTTGGAGAATCCTCCCCTAACAATTGCCCCCAAAATATAAGGAGTAAAGTGTAAATAAACGAGTTATATTTTCTCGTTCTTATCTGCAACAAACCAACGGATATATAGCCGTTACATCCTGACTAGCCGTTGCCATTCTGACGTCATTGAAGTTAGAGATAAGGGTTAGGAAGCATTTAAATTCATGCGTTTCATCCTTTAAATCCTCATTCGAAGATCCGATCAGGTACTTCTCTTTCCTTTCTCTCTTCACATTCTCATTCTGTTTCTTCTTCTTTATCATCATCATGACCAAGATGATGCTAAGATCTTCACCGGCTAAGGATCACAAAAAGGACAGTCCTTTGAAGAGCCAAGGAATCATCGAAGACTCTGCGAAGGAACGATGCTGCTTTTCTGAACCACAGATAGACAGGATTCGCCATTGTTTTCCGGCGAGTACCGTTTTTAAAGCTTTTGACCCCACCATCCTAAGCGACTTTGTTTCTGAAACATGGGTCGCATTTCCAGTCACCCCTTTCTTGATAGGATACTCCTATCCTTTTCCTAATTTCACCCAATCTTTCTTCTCTCTCACCGGCATCTCCTACATCCAAGCGATGCCAATGATGTGGAGGGTCTTGTATACCCTTGAAAGAATCATTGAGCATGAAGGCATTGATCTGGGGATGTCGGAGTTAGCAGAAATGTACGACCTTGTGAGCCATGGATCTCATCGATATCTATTCAAGCACAAACCCGGTGAAGAACACCCCATCTTCAAAACCACTAAGAATGACACGAACTGGAAAAGGCGATTCTTCTTCGTCAGAAGGGATTCCATCCCTGATGGGAAGGATCTTCCAAGAAAATGGGTTACTCATGGTAGGATAGAGGATCCTTAGAAGGATCACAGGATAACCCTGCTTTCACTGAGGATCACTGACCCCTCTGTTTCTATCTTGCAGCTATCACTGTTTCACACATTATTCCATCACCTGCCACCAAGAAGAGGCTTGCTGCTTTCCGAAAGCTTGATCCTACAATAAGATCATTCCAAGCAAATACCCAGGATTCTCAAGAAGTATCCTCAGGATCTGTCACGATGTCAAGTAAGTATTGTTAGGGGTGGATTTACCAATGATCAGTGATCCTCAGTTACTGTTGGGTTTAGTGATCCTTGCTTCTGTTTCAGTTAGTGATCCTCAGAAGTATTGCAGGACCAGGATCATGGATCATAGTAAGGATCCTTATTCTAACGATTGTCTACTTTGAATATGATGTTGTTTTGCAGGAGTACGAGCTCGGACTTGGTCTTGGCGATATTCCTGGAACATATTCCATGTTTATTCCGCACGTGCATGACTAAAATGGACGTTATGGAGGTCGTGGAAGACTTGCACCAATTGCGGAGTGTTTGTTAGCTTAGATATTTTCTATTTTTAAATGGGATAGCGAGCTAAAATAAAAAACACTTGGCTAATTTTAGCTTAACACACACTAGTAACTGCTCTCACCAGCTCGTAACCATTCACTTGGCGATTACACACTTTTATACACATTCCATGTAATTAGCTCGCTATCATCCGAAGTTGTAATACATTTCTTGTTTAATCTGAGTTGGTGATCAGTAGTTTCCATCACCCGAGGTTTTTTATGCCGGAGATCATTCATTGATCAAGGGCTTTTTCCTCGTATAAATCTCTGTCTCATTTGTTCATTGCATTTCAGAGTGATCCTCTATATTGTTCATTAATTCAAGCATCATACCCCGTAACAGAGAGTTTGGTTGCATTATCATTGCTTGATTTTTGACCAAAATAGTTTGGCGCCCACCGTGGGGCAATTGTTGCTTCATTCCTAAGGAATTCTTGTTTTTGTGATCAATTCGGTTCGTTGCAACCAAGCAGATGGCTTCCTCAGCAAAGAACACTTCAAGTGCGATGTCTGCGGTCAATTCATCCCAGGGCATTCCACCTTTGCCTCCACCACCTTCTGGATCTCAGAAAAATGCTGAAAAGAAGCCGACTCCCATTTTCTCGAATCCTCCAACTTCTTCTGCTTCTTATACTCCTACTACTAGTGACCTTTTTACTTTAATTTTGCAGATGAAGGAGCACATACAGCAGCAGGATAAGACCAACGAAAGGATTCTCAGAGAAATTAGAGACATTAAGAAACAGAAGAGATCAGTAGAGGATAATTCCCCATTGATGCCCAGATCTTTGAATTTCGACACTCCGGTCATAACCTCTCAACATTCGGCAGCTCCAGATGTTCAATACGTGGGAGGACCAAGAGGAATGCACTACGGATCATCAGCAATGACTCAGGCCTCAGGATCATATTTTCAACCAGCAGGATCTCTCCCTCAGCATATAGGATCCTTCGCTAGCTCAGGGGGATACTTGGGGGCGCAGCAGATTCAATGATCCTCACAGGTTCAAGGATCCTCTCAGGTTCAAGGATCCTCTCAGGTTCAAGGATACTCTCAGGTTCAAGGATCCTCGCAGGTTCAAGGATCCTCTCAGGTTCAAGGATCCTCGCAGGTTCAAGGATCCTCTCAGTTTCAAGGATCCTTTCAGGTTCCTGGATCCTTAAGAAGTTTGCAACCTGGAAGTTCGGATGTCCATCAAGGAGATTTCATTCCAATGCAAACCATTGCTTCTACTGGTCCTTCAATCATTCCAGAATCTTGACAATATGGATTCACATCTGGCATTCCGAATTTGAATCCAATGGGAGGTAACACTTTCAATAATTCTTATACCACTAAACATGGCCTTGTGCAGGATACATGTATCAATCATGCTATGGCTAGGGAATTGCAAAAGCTAAAGGATATGATATCAAGTGTTCCAGGAGTAGTCAAGCCTATCCCTGAAATTGCAGATGGGAGCCATAAGATATCTCGTTTTGCACCACCCATCTGTGATGCTGAGATACCCAAAAGATTCCAGATACCGACCATGAAGTTATATGATGGCTCAACTGATCCTGAAGAACACATAGCACAATACAGAGAAAGGATGGAGATCAACCCCATCCCAGAAAGGTTAAAGGAAGCATGTCTATGCAAGGGATTTGGATCCACACTTACAGGATCGGCTCTTAAATGGCTGCTAAGTCTTCCCCCCTACTCTATTACTTCATTTGCTAATCTAGTTAACCTGTTTAATAACCAATTTTCTTGTAGTAGAAAATTTGAGTGTTTAACTAGTGATTTATATAGGATAACCCAAGGTCATAATGAATCATTGAGAGATTATATCACTAAGTTCAGTAAAGAATCCTTGGATATCCCTAACCTGGATAAAGCAACGGCCGTAGAAGCCTTTAAAATTGGATTGCTTAGGGATTCATTATTCTATGATGATCTTGTTATGGCACCTTGCAGGAATCTAGATGAAGTAAGAACCAGGGCCCTTAGGTTCATCCGATTAGAGGATGACAAGAGGATCCAGGAGAGATTAGCAGGATCCTCGAAACAGGAAAAGCAGGGACCATCATTCAAGAACAACAAGTTCAAATCCTACAACAAGTCCGATAACCAGAATGTGCATGCAGTAGAACAAGAAGATGATGATGAGGATTATCCTCCAATTTCTGAATACTGTTTTTCTGTTGATAACAATGAACTAATTATTGCAATGCAGAATCTAGGTGAGAAAGCCAGGTGGCCGAGAAAAAGTGACAAACCAGCTGCCACTAAAGATAAATCGAAATGGTGTGCTTATCATGAAGATTTCGGGCATCTCACAGAAGAATGCATCGCATTAAGAAAAGAAATTGGATACTTGTTGAGCAAGGGGCACTTGAAAGAACTTTTGGGGAGAAAGAAGTCGAGAACCCAGGATCCTGAAAGGATCCCAGAAAAAGCTCCAACCCCTCCAGCAGATGCACAAGATATAAACTTTATATCTGGATGATCAGACATTTGTGGAACTTCCTTTTCAGCAGCTAAAAGACATGCCAAGGAAACCAAGATGGATAATGGAGATAGACCCATTCAAACATCCAGTGTCACCAAAGGAAAAATCATAACTTTTGATGAGGATGATCGTGTTGACATTCAGGATCCTCATCACGATGGTCTTGTTATCACTCTTTTTATTTCTAACCATTTTGTTCGCAGGATCCTTATAGACGGAGGAAGCTCTGTGAATATCATCCAGCTTGATGTCCTTAAGAAGATGAATATTCCTGAATCCGATATTATACCAAGATCCTCAGTGCTTGTGGGATTCAGTGGCTAGACTAAGAATACTCTGGGGGACATCAAACTCCCAATCTATATTGAAGGGCTACATTCTTACCAAAAATTTTGTGTTATTGATTGTTTATCTTGTTGTAACGTTATCCTTGGCAGGCCTTGGATACACGACATGAAGGCAGTCCCATCCACTTATCATCAATGTGTGAAGCTTCCTAGCCCATGGGGGGTGGTGAAAATTGACAGTGATCAGCAGGAGGCTAAGAATTGCTACACCTCATCAATGAAACCAGCCTCAAAGTCAAGGGAACAATAGCAATCAAAGCATCCTCCGAGAGATGTCTTGGAGGCAAGAGAGCAGGATGTAGCAGAAGTCCTTATGGATCCTCAAGATCCTGAATCCAAAATTTACATAGGATCAGGATCCTTGGCGAAGTGAAAGAGGATCTAATATCCTTCCTCAAAAGGAGAAAAACTACCTTTGCATGGAAACACGAAGACATGACAGGTATATCTAAAGATATAATCACTCATAAACTTGGCATTGACAGGTCGTTCAAACCAATCCATCAAAAGAGGAGGAAGTTTGCACCAGAAAGAAATGCCATTATCCAGGAAGAGGTAGAAAAGTTACTCCGAGCAGGTATGATTAGGGAGGTTAAGTATCCAAGATGGTTGGCCAATGTGGTTGTAGTTCAAAAGAAAAACGGAAAGTGGAGGGTATGTGTCGACTTTACCGATTTAAATAAGGCATGTCCCAAGGATCCTTTCCCATTGCCCCACATTGACTCCATGGTGGATGCAACCGCGGGTCATGAACTGTTAACTTTTATGGATGCTTCATCTGGATTTCAACAAATTCAGATGGAACCATCTGATCAAGAGGATACAACCTTTATGACTCCAACTGGTATATACTGTTATATTGCTATGCCGTTTGGACTAAGAAATGCAGGTGCAACTTATCAAAGGCTAGTCAATATGATGTTCAAGGATCATATTGGACACACTATGGAAGTTTATATAGACGACATGGTGGTTAAGTCTAAAAGAGCTGAGGATCACCTTAGAGACTTGGAGGAAGCATTCAATATCCTTGACAAATATAATATGAAACTTAATCCTTCCAAGTGTCACTTTGGTGTTAAAGCAGGTAAATTCCTAGGATATATGGTGACAAAGAGGGGTATTGAAGCCAGTCCAGAGCAAATTAAAGCTATAGTGAACATCAAGTCCCCTGCCAACGCTAAGGATGTTCAAAGGTTAACAGGCAGGATTGCAGCTCTAAACAGATTCATATCCAAATCCTCAGAAAAATGCAAAGAGTTCTACGACATTTTGAGGAAAAACAAGAAGTTTGATTGGACTGAAAAGCATGAAAATGCTCTCAAAGCTCTTAAGGATTACCTATCCTCAGCCCCTGCCTTGATGAAACCAGAAAAAGGGGATATATTATCCTTATATTTTTGGCGGTATCCTCAAAAGCAGTAAGCGCGGTCCTTGTCAAGGATCACCAAGGTACACAACACCCTGTTTATTATGTAAGTAAGAGTTTGCTTGATGCTGAATCCAGGTATTCACATTTGGAAAAACTTATCCTTGCTTTGATTATGGAATCTACTAAATTAAGACATTATTTTGAAACTCATGCCATTATTGTTAAGACTAATTTCCCCATTAAGAATGTTCTCAGGAAACCTGAAATGTCAGGAAGGATGGCTAAGTGGGCAGTGAAGCTCAGTGCTTATGATATAAGATATGAACCTAGAACTGCCATTAAATCCCAAGCCTTAGCTGACTTTGTGGCAGATTTCAGTAGTGACTTGCAAAGGGAAGGTGAATTAGAAGTCCAACAGCTAGAGGAAACTAAGGATCCTCAGATACTCTACACTGATGGATCCTCTAATGTCAAAGGAACATGGCTTGGAATACTACTAAAATCGCCACAGGGGGACATAATACCCCACTCTATAGCTTGTGAGTTCCAAACTACTAACAATGAGGCTGAATATGAAGCCTTGATAGCTGGTTTGTAAATCGCTAAGCATATGAGGATCAGGTATCTTGAGGTACATGTAGATTCATTATTGACCACCAATCACTTTAATGGATCCTATGCTGTTAAAGGTGAAAAACTAACCAAATATTTAGAGATAGTCAAAGAATTGGCACTCTCTTTTGTTTCCTTTAGTTTGACACAGGTACCAAGGGAAGAAAATGCAGAGGCGGATGCATTGGCTAATCTAGGATCATCTTTGAAGATCCCGGAGGATATAAGTATTCCTATCATCCATATCCTGACCCCTGCTATCGAGGATCATGTAGCTATGGAGATAGGAGAGGATTCTGCAATCATCCCTAGTGAGGATACCCAATCTCATTCAGGATCATGGATTCTCCCAATCATGAGATACATACAACATGGAGAGATTCCTACAGGAGAAAACCCTAGGGCTTTCAAAATTAAGGTATCTCAATTTACAATATTGAATAATATGTTGTATAAACGATCTCTTGCAGGACCATATCTAAGATGTATCGAGGATCCTGAAATCCAAGAAGTCTTAAAGGATTTTCATGAAGGAGATTGTGGAAATCACACTAGGGGCAGGGCATTATTCTCAAGGATCCTGAGGACAGGGTACTATTGGCCAACTATGAAGAGGGATGCTATGGAATATGCCAAGAAGTGTGATCCTTGTCAGAGATATAGTAACATCCTTCATCAACCAGCTGAACTTTTGCATCCTATATCCTTCTCTTGGCCATTTATGAGATGGGGAATGGATATAGTTGGTAAGCTTCCTAAGGCACCTGGTGGAAAAGTGTTCATGCTTGCTATGACTGATTACTTCTACAAGTGGATAGAGTCTGAAGCCTTTTGTAACACCTGTGCCTCCACGGCCGTCAAACAAATTCCAAACCAATGAAATATTGTATTTCATACTTGGGATTTGTAAAAATATGTGTATCGTTTACACATATCAACTCTTGTTCGATTTCAAGCTCTAAATCGCTTTCTGGAAGGTTATACGCGCACTGATGCGTAAATATAACCAGTTTAATCCAACGAACACTCCGGAATAGTGAAATAGGCTTAACATACCTTAAATAACCTATACATAACTTAGATATAAGTTTTGGAAGGTTTGGTGTGGTGAAATCAAGTTTAATCGCTTACAGGGACTAAATTTGACAAACTGCGAAAGTATGCCAATTTGAACTGTAACAGACATTCCGGAACATGACCATAAGTTAAACATACCATAAATATCCTTCACATAGCTTAGAAATAGGCTTTGAGGTGTTCGGTATGCTAAAATAAACTTTTGTGTCATTCAGGGACTATAAGTGTCAAAAAGTGCACAAGTTTGCATTTTCGCGCATAACTTACGTTCTGAATACATCCGGACATCCAAAAATTTATGTAAGCATGACTACATTATATTTTAGTGTTCTCCTTAAGAAAAATCCATTCGTCGCGTCATTTGGTTCGTTTTTCGCGCTTATGCGCATTCCGTCGTAATTAAGCGAACATCGCGTTCGTACGGCCAAACGAACCGACATCCGAGATATTTTTGAGCACATTTTAAGTTCCCTATACTTTAACTTCATTTTAGAGCTTTGAAATGGGGTTAACGGGCCTTAAACGTGTCGAAAATGGGCCGAATGCATGACAGGGACCAAAAGTGTAAATTCTGCCAAAATAGTGCCTAGCGGTGCGCTACACTTTAAGCGTAGCGGTGCGCTAGGGGTCTGCAGACCAGATGCAGAGTACCAAACAGCCTGTTTGCAGCAGTTTAACCCACAACCACATGTTCCTAATTATCTAGTCATAAGATAAGGATGGAATTTTAGTCACCATAAGGTCCCGACACTTGTACGGTTACGATTAAGGCACGGTTTCCTTGAAACGATCTTAACGGTGGACCAAATACTATAAATACCCCACCCCCATATGCTTTAAAACTTACAAGAATTCTGATTTGAGAGCTCTAAGTTGAAACCATTGTTTCATACCTGAGTTCTTGGATCGGGATTAGCATTCGGGGACCCTGGGTTAGTATTCTTTCGTTCTTTTCCTTATTTACTGCTTTTCGAGTCCGAAAGTCAAACTTTGTTTGACTTTCAGCGTTGACCAGTAATGGTCAATGCGAAGTTCGTTTGAACTTCGCAACGTGAGTGTAATCACGTTGGTCATAGTCCCTTGGGACTATGCCCACTGATTACCACGTTGTCTAGAGTCGTAGGGTAGGCGATCTAATAAATCGCCTATACCTTCGAACTCGACCCATTTGGTCGATCATTAGGATCCGACCAAACACATTAGGTGACCATAGTAGGTAGGGATTAACCTTCCGAGGTTATACCCTATGGTCACATCGTTTAAGTAGTTGTATGATAGGTAGTTTATATGCCTTAGGTAAATTACCAGAATACCCTTTTCATGTATAATTGGTAATTAAGCATATGTAACCTAAACTTTTGTCACATAACTGATTATGTAACATGTTTAGGCATATAACACTTGTCATAGGACTAGTTAGACGGTCCGAACGCGTTTCACGCGCACGACGCGTTAAAGTAGCATAAGCTACCTTAATGGGTCGCGATGGGTCGATTATGCTTAGGTTAAGTTTCATTTAGTATGTAGGCTTTGTTAAACCATATCACATGAGTTCCTACACTCATTTGGTTTACAAACCCTCCTGCTACCCAGTCTTCCGATTTAGGTCCGGGTTAATTATGTAGTTACCTATATTAGGTACCGTCTGATTCCGTGCTCCCTCTAGCTTTGTTTGGTTGTTGTTCAAGACCTCCAAGCATTCTCAGGCGAGTACATTATTCCCCTCTTTTACTGTTTTCAACTGTTTTGGGGTGACTCATATGTGCTAAATGTTTTATTAATGGTTTCAAGAACAATTACAATGTGGTTTCAAGAACAATAACAATTATTTCAAGAACGCTAACAATGATTTCAAGAACGAATACAATGATTTCAAGAACGAATACAATGATTTCAAGAACGAATACAATGATTTCAAAAACTAATAACAAATTTCAAAAAGTGAACAAACTTGTTGGTTGTAGTTTACATGACCGATGACATTCATTAGCTATGATCAAGCCGACCAGTATTAGGTTATGGTACCATAGGATCTGACAAATCCCGTTATTTACTGCACCCATTGTTATGTGTGGGGGTTGTGGGTAGCGACTGAATCTGTAATTATTAACTTATCCTTTGGTAAGGGTTTGTTAAGAACGAGAGCGAGAGCGAGATGGAGCGAGGAACGCGTCAAGAAGGTTTGAATGTTATTAGAGAATCGACCATTAAGTAGTTTCACAATTAAAACAAGAACGCTTTGAATGATTAAAATAACAAGAATGATTGGAACGATTTCACAAAGAGGGTTAACGATTGGGTAAACATTGGGACATGATTTACATTTGATCATGCATTTACACGAAACATAGTATTGGTTTAAACCAAGTTTTACTTCAATACTTTGTTTTGTGCGTTTCACCTATGGTTTAGTTGATGCATTTCACTAGCCATACATATCATTTTGGTTATACATATTACATGATTTACATTTGGGCATGAACATTACTTTGGTGGTTTGGTTTGATTAAGTGATTAAGTAACGATGCGTGTGTAATATGATACAAACATGGTGGATACGCCGCTGGTACTTCCTATATATAAGTGTTTGTATGGTATTACATAATGTAGCGTTATTTGAATCATTTCAGTTTGATACATAGAACATTTTATACAAATAACATACTTTTCACAAGACATTGATTTACAAACAACTTAACTTATACAAACTCCTTTTACATGGTTATTCATTTAATCATGCATTATTCTTTTATTTATACATATCATCTGAACTTATTATTTTTCAAATGATTTACAAGACAAAGCAAATTACAAGGTTCATGACTAAACATTTCACAAAAACATAAGTCATGAATCTTATTTTCACAAAACCTATGTATCTCGCCAGCATTTCTTTGCTGACCTCGTTTTCACATATGTTTCAGGTATTGTTGAATGATATCGATTGATAAGATGCATGCTCACATAGGACTGGACAAGGCCTTAGTGACTCAATAACAATGATAGACTATGTTTAAATTGTGTATTTAGATTTCCAGACAATGTAATTATTCAATGATTAATAAAACGAAACACTTTTTGGTATCCATGGTTATGAGACATTAATTCTGTTGCAACACGCCTCGATGTTTCCGCCGCGATTTGTTGTTTTACGCGGTCGGGGTGTGACAGAAAAGATGGTATCAGAGCCAATGGTTATAGGGAATTAGGTTATTAGTAATTAGTAATGCTTTGACCTAGTCTATAACCTTCTTAGGACCCTAACGCGAGTTTACTTGCGTTTAGTCATAAAACAATACCGTCGCCTATCCTTAGGCGACGACCACAACAAGAACATAAATTTCAAAACCGCTTTGAAAACTAATCATCTGTTCTAGGATGATTGATTACTAGGTTTTGAACTCTCTATTATATGGTTTTGAACCCCTTTGAGTTTTCAAAATCTCGTCAAGGTTTTGGGTTTTAAATAATGTGAACACGGGCAAACTGGAAGGGTGAATGCCTGTATTCTGGGTTTTCTGTCTAGGCAAGCACTTCGTATACATCTCATCAGACGCGAGACCAGTTGTGCTTACCTGGGAATTCTTGGGATGAGTGTTCACTTATAGGCGAGCATGTCTTCAGTGATACATTAATAAAACCTATTTACTTTGATTTGTCACCGTCTCATTTGTTTGCCTTAGGTAACAAACAAATGATCGCAATCTTCATGCGTTATCATTCTGTTTTGATTGTCCAATAATCTTTCACCTGTTTCTCCCTATGCCTTTCTTTTTCTTCAAGAATGTCTCTTCATCACGATGACGCCCAGATATCTGAGCAAGCAGCCAAATTCGCTCAGCGAATAGGCGAAGTAGTCCTGAAGACTATTGAATTAGCTACTGCCATGTATCATCTCCAGGATGAAGCCACTCGAGAGTCACCAAGACAGGCAGGACCTAGTCAGGTGACAGCACAATCAGCCAAGAAACCAATCGAGGAATCAAAGACCATGGATGAACGATCCCCTAAGAAGTCAAAGAAGCGAAAGGCTTCTCAGAACTTTGCCATGGTCGCTCACAATGGTAAAGCCGTCCCCAACCAACCAGCTCAACCCCGTGCTAGGTGTGTATGGCTTTTCCTATGATACCTACATCAAGGAACTATATACCTTACAAACTACTCTTGTGATTTCTCTCTTTCAAATGATTGCTCATGATTCCCTCGAAAATTTTAAGTACTCGTTTCACTCTAAGAAACAAAGTACAGAAAATTAGGTGACATTATGAGTAATCGTGCTTTTCGCACATCTGTGCCATTAAATCCTTGGTTAGATAACTAAGGGTATTTTCAAATCTCATACCCATTACGTTTTGATTTTTCAACATACACAGTACAAGTATTTCAAAACAATCTTCATGATCTCAAAACATTTCATATAGTTTGAAAACAATTTTTCTAGATGCATTGTCTATGTTATTTCAAAAACATTGGCCATGTTATCAAAACCAACCTTTCTAATTTCAAAATATTTCATATAGTCTGAAGACAATATTAACACAATACATTTTCTGATCAAGTGCATGATTTCGAAAAACATCATTCATGTCTTTCAAAAACCTTATACATAATTTCAAAATTCATCTCGCATGATTTTAAAACATTTTTGTAAATATATCTACTTAATACACCTACTTTATGATTTCAAAAAGTATTATATATAAGGTTTCAAAAACGTTAAACACATTTTTCTTAAAAGAACCCCATGCACAGTTTTCAAAAAAAAATATTTTCCTCGTACATTGACTTAACCTTCAAATTCTGCTTCATATGTCGCCTTGACATATCAAGCATCTCAACTTCATAAGCATTTTACATCATGTTTTGACCTAAGCACATCCAGTGCAAGGTTTCAAAGCATCTTCAACTTCTAAAATTCATATGGGATCTTTTTATCTTTACAATTAGATCCTTGTGGATGATTATCATTCAAATCAGAGTCCTTAATTGGATTCCTTATGTACCTTAATTCGAACACTCCGGTTCCTAGTAATCGAAATCGAATTTTCTTCAAAAATCTTTCTATCTTTATAGTTAGATTCTTGATAACGTTTAAAGTACCAAATGAAATCCACGGAATGGATTCCAAGTGTGCTTTAAATGCATGTACGCAATTTACAAGACAAATTAACGAACAATTATGTGGTTATGTGTTTATGTGTTCTCCTCTATGTTTTTGTGTGATCCGACTTTCAAAATCCTCATAGAATCTTTTATATCTATATATAAGGGATTCATAGTAGGATATTCAAAAGGTACTACCTTAAATCCTTAATGGGCTTCTACGTTGTAGTTAAAGACCCTTTGGGATTATATGGTACCACTCCATGATTCATAAGAGATCCTTT